>OOFC01049540.1:0-20272 GCA_900323345.1 Pseudochromis fuscus | reverse complement strand
CAGGATCATTAGCAGGCTTCTGCAGAGCTTGATGATGAGCTGATCATTTGAATCAGGTGTGTTGGAAGAGGGAAACATCTAAAACATGCAGGATAGTGTTCCACGAGGACCAGGGTTGGAACCACTGCCCTAGGATACAGAAACTATTTAAGGGTTAAAAGATAAAGACTGGTTTATTTGGTTGAAAGATTGATTTCAAATTGCGATAACAATCACTGATTTTTTTCGTATTTTTGTAGCAATGTTTATTTCCAATATCATTTTTTCTATTATTCATTTCAATTCTGAATGTAAGAAGCCACATATACTTAATCTGTTGTGTCTTTGGTAAATACTCATACTTAAGACAGATTGATTCGTCAGACCCAGTCAGTGGCAGAGAAAAATACAGGACTTCTTTGGAATTAAATCCAAATCCATGATGATTTTGCTGAAAGATATATGTGGAATTCAGCTGTTCACTACTTCGTGCCTGACACCAGGATAACATATAATCAAAAAAACTCAAGGACCCAGGGGGGATCTCTTCTGTATGATCTGTAATGACATTGATTTCAAATACTGGTCAATGGGACTGTAGACAGTGCAGTAGGCTAATGCCTGATTGGTGCTTTGATCATGCTTAGCAGGAGTAAATGGATGTAGTATTATTGTTCCCAGGAGAAATTGACAATGTAAAAATAAACCGATTTAAACTGTTTCTACTACAACTTGTAGGCTGGTGACCATAGAAGTTTTGAAAACAGAATTTAAGAGGGTGTATTTAATCAGATGAAGCGGAAGCAGCTTAGTGAGCGTTTTACAATTGGACTGTCTGGAACACACAGACAGAAAATTTTGTCATCCTCACAACAGATGTTGCCAGTCACAGTGAGTTCTTTCTTTGAAACTTATTTACATAATAATCTAACCTGAGCACCACAGAGTCAGTTACACAAGTCTTTGAAGAAAATTTGAATGTGGCTTAATTATTGTTTTTTGGACAAGTAGCAAACTCAATATACCTATTGCCATTACATAATGCTGTTTGTACATGACCTTATGAAACAAATAATGTTAACCAGAAAAGACGAGATGACTTTGATAAGCTGCGTTAACTCCTACGGGGCAGGTGGTCCAGCAGATGATGCCCAGAGTGCATCCGGCTCCTCTTAGAGAGATTACCTGGAGTTTGCCAATATACTAATGAAATCCGCAAACATAAACAGAGCGAAGGGTTATCAGTGTTCGGGGATGATTGCAGAGGGTTAAAACCTCAGCTCTCATTATGCGAACGACCACAAGCTGCTGGGCAGAGTAGCTACCTCAGAACTGAGTCAGAGAGCGACCAAGGGAGAGATTATTGCGGATTAATGCAATAAAGGTCGATGGTGGATGTTAGAGGGATCAGGGAAGGATCAGGGCAAAGTCCGGCAGCGAGCATTACATCATCTGATTCTTCCCTATGGCCTCATCAACTTCTCTTTGGACTACATTCCTCAGGTTTAATAGAGCCCCCTTTTTAAACTCCCTCACTTACACTGCATTTACATTACTGTGAATCTGGATTACACAGAAAGGAGCAGTTGTCTTCAACACACACACAAAACAAAATAATTTGTTACTTATCCATTAGGCATATTTGCACAGCTATCACCCCTTGTGTCCAATCTGTGGAGTGCCATTCACAGATGTGTGTTTAGTTATTAGGTCTGTGTTCAAAGAGGGAACACTTCACTTTTGTTAATTGGTACTATAAGCTCTTGTGCCCCATCTGTCCGTGCATTTGAAGTTCTGCCCAGTCTGCCATGCAATTACATCTGTCTGGCTGCTGTGCCCTGAATGTGAGGGTGCACCGTGTCCCTGTCCACACTCCTCAATTTGACCCAGGTATTTAATCTCAGCTGTGCCGACTTTGGATCCATTTGTGTTTGAAGATTAAACGAGGACAACATACTGTTCATAAATTGGAATTAGACTTAACTGTGTGACAGTTCAGCTGCCTAAAGGTGAGACAACTCTTCACTGTTGTGTTAATTTTTGAAATCTACACAAGCTGTTATTCCAGATCAAGATGCTGACACAGTGAATCATTGTAAATAAACCAGCAATGGCAACTTGAACGTCTTTACTATGACTGTGTCTGAGTACATGCAAGTTTCTTTTTTTGATAATACTCTTTAATACTCTTAAGCTCTTTCCCTGTGTCCATATTTCCATGAACAGAACAACTTGTACTGAGAATTTCCAAAAGAAATAAGAATCTAAAGAACGGATCAGACTGTCTCTCTAAAAACCTGAATTCCAGGACATGCACATCCTTTTTTTTGCAGTTAATACCAATAAATCTGTTATGCATGACTCATGATGTCAGAATTTGGATATTTTATGAACTGCGGTCTCCTCAAATCACCCAATCTCTTTATCCTAATGTCCCTCCAAAGCCAGGCCAGAGAAGTTACTCAATCCTCCTCCACAGTTTTAGGCAGAGTAGAGCACCATTGCTGATGTTTTTGGTTTCCAAATCCCTTCTTTGGTACATGAAATCCATAGATCATTGCGTCGGTTTATTATGAAAGCAGCAAATTGTGCATCATTATGTAAGAGGGCGTGTATTTTTATTTGTGCTTGAACACGCCTTTTCCACTGCAGAAATTTTCACATAAGTACAAGTCAGTCAGAAGTTAGATAAAAATATAATTCCTTGTATCTAAATGAATACTCCTGCAACATTTACATATATTTAGATGTTTTATTTTGGTATTTGCAGAAAAAGGCGAATTCCTGCTACAGGATTTTACTGGTACAATTTTTTCCATCCAAAACATATGTTGACATATTACAACAAGCAAGCCCAAGCTAAATACTGCATATGTATATATACACACAGTAAAAGCTTAACTGTAGGATTGCTATGCCTACTATGCATTATAATATTGTTTCGATAAGAATGATGTACTACTATAAGATTAATTCAGTAAGAATAAATGTCCCATTAGTGCATACATACATTTCCAAAAATCAGTCAAATTCAACAAACCAATCCAAAAAATTTCCTGTACATATAATACATATCATCAAATAAAACAACATCTCCACCTGTTTAAAAACTTGTTTCAGTGCTTATACATTTAAAAAAATTCCTTACATGATTGTCAGTGTTTGCATAGCTACAAAATTCTCCTTGACATATTTCCTTTTCTTTGCAGTATTAAGATAGAACTTTGATCTAAATATGTATGTTTTTTTTAATCTGTACAAGTTGATCTGTCGAAGTGCTTCAGAGAAAGACAGCATCAATATAATGCATGCTTGTAGAGGTGCAAATAAACTTTCTTGCTTGGCGTTTTCCTCAGCTGTCATTGATGGGACATCATTCTGACAAATTCTGCAACGGAGGAGAAGAGTCTCATTAGTTCACTGTGTGGTAAGAAATGAATGAACAAAGTCACATAAACCTGATCGACATCAAGTTTACACAAGCAAAGCCATAAACTGTTACACCTGAATGCAATGAGGTTATTTTTTTATTTTTGTGCCACTGCAGCTGAATGGCAGTTTGTACCTTCGAAGTCTACCGTGCCATCTCCGTTGTCGTCTGCTTCTTTTACTATGGCATCGATCTCTCTTTGACTCATGTGCTCTCCCATCAGCTTGGTCATGGCTGACCGCAGCTCCTCTGTCGTGATCTCTCCATCTCCATCCATATCAAACTAACCACAGAAGAACAGAGAGGTTGGAGGTTGGTTGCTTATTGTCATGACACCTCAATTAGTGTGATGGGGATAGTGAGTAAAATGTGATAATGAAGAGGCCAGATAACTGCACTTCACTCTCACCTCCTTAAAAGCATCTTTGAGCTCCTTCATGCCAATCATCCCAGCTGTCTCAGCCAGAAGCTTCGGGGTCATCAGTTCGACAAAGTCTTCAAAGTCGACTCTGCCACCAACTAGTTGGAAAAAGAGAAGCATGAATTAATAACCAGCCATCAAACTTTATTAGTGTGGCTTGATTGGCATAGTTGTGGATCTTAAGTTTTGACAAAGTCCCACATCAGGGTTTCTGTTGTGAGGACTCACGGTTCATGTTGATATTTTGGCTCAGCTCAATCAGCTCCATCTCTGTGGGCATGTAACCCATTGTCCTCATCAGATTCCCCAGGTCCTTACAGCTGATTAGTCCATCTTTGTCTTTGTCAAACTCGTTGAATGCATCTCGCAGCTCTGCAGAGGTGTACAGAACAATCAGTGGACTGAGCGTATGATATGTACAAGGTGTAAAACAGCAATGAGTTTAATCTGCATGAAGAAAATGGTGAAAATTTTACTTACCATCAATCTCATCATCAGCCAGCTCTCTTGCCTGCACCAAGAAAAGAAGAATTGTTTGTTGTCAACATTGTGCTCTGTAACTACTATTAAACTAGCCACAGATTCATTTACCACACAATTAATGGACAGTGAATGTTTATTTTCACAGTTCAATACATAATAGTACTACAGTATTAAATGGCACTGTGAGATTTTTTGATGCCATGGATTTAAGAGAGGATTACAGGCTGTGTGCAGAACAGTATTATCACTAGAAGGAGACAGGAAAGAGCGAGTACAGATTCTCTGTGAATCTGTACCTGTCTCATTTGATCCGTTTGGGTCATAATCCAATCAACTTTTCACAGCAGTTTGCAAATATCAACATAAACCTATCACACATGTCTGTCACTGCCATTTGTACTTACAATGTTTTTCCCTCCTCGCAAGAAAATGCATGCCGCACCAAAGCTCATATCTGGAAGAAAAACAAAATACACAGTGTGATGTTTGCGTATGGAATTCATTATTAATTTGTACACATGACACAGACCTGGATGTTTGTTTGTTTTGTTTTGTTTTTTTTCCAGAGCCAGAAAGTCAGAATTAAGACAGAAGTCTGTGCCTGGACTCTTCTGACAAACATTTCTCAATGTTGTAGTAGAACAACAACAACAAAAAAGACTTTAAGACACAAATGCTGATGAAATACAAATCGTTCAAGTTAACTTTCCACCGTATTTTAAATGCTGCTGATATACAGAACATGAAGCTATATCCATCATCTAAACAGGAAAATTAGAAAGTAATGTCAACCTGTAGATAATTGCACTCACCTTTGTCTGGTGATTTCTGTTTGTCAGCCAAACGCATCATACACGATCTCTGAAGCCAAGAGTCAGCAGTTGACCTGTGCAGTGCCAAAAGCCCTCGATCTTCCTACTGTATCTTAATCTTCTTAGTATCAGTCCTGTCTCCCCTCAGCCTCAGCAGCTTTGCCGCTCAGAGTGCCGCGACCCTGTCTGCCCAGCCTGCTGGGGTGTTTGGAGGTTGTATGAGGGGAGGTGTGGCTGCATCCAGGGTTGTATGTTTGTGGGGAGGAGTCAGCGGTGTGACCAGGATCATGTATGAGCTGAAGAGATGACGTCCTATTTTCCAGCTCAGTGCTGACATCACCTTGCAAATTATCCTGCTATCTGAACCCACAGCTGACAAATGATATGCAGTAGGATGCTATCAGTTAACAGGTCAGAGGATGCAGTTGATTGTTTACAGGTTTTTTTGTTTACTGTACGTTAATTACAGTATATTTCGTCTACTCCCTAAAAATTGTAGAGTGGAATAGTGAAAATATCCATCACAAGTTGTAAGAGTTCAAGAATTATCAAAAAAGATTTTTGCTCTAAAACAAGGGGAAAACTCAAGCAAGTTGATGAGAAATGGGAGATGATTTATTTTTTGTAAATCCATTTGCTGATGAAATATTTTGTACAAAACTAAAAAGCACAACATCTACAAGTACAATTACTCCATTTTGCTAAATCCAAATCAATCTGTTTTTATTCTACACAGTCTATTTTGAGTTTTTCACTTGCATATTGTCTGGTTGTTGTTGTTTTTTGTTTAATTTGGTTCAATAGATTTCCTGTGATGTTTGATATATATTTTTTATTGTTCATCTACCACATCTAACATTTTTCTGTATTTTCCGATCTTCTCTCACCGTTCGTCACCTGTCAACTGTAACAAAAGCCAAAATAACCCAGAATCATCTAATAAAATGACCAACAATAATCGTGTATATATAATATATAATCTTGTAAACTGTGGGTGTTTTACTGATTTCCAAATCAGAATTTTCTAACATCAAAATTGACAACACAGGGACACAGTCATTGGATTCACGACCCATCCAACAATTTATGAACATGCTCATAATCCAAGTCACGATCCAAAATATCTGTTAACAAAGACACTGGCTATGTACATGTTGTTATTTTTCATATTTATTGCATTTTTTGAGGATTTTGTTTGTGAAAATAAAGGTTATTAAGGATGATGTTGTAGATTCTTGCTCAGAAATAGTTGATATTTAGTCATAGTCACATTCATAAAAAATGTGCATATGTTCAACTGAATTACTTGTACAGTGAACCATACAGTTAATCAAAGAATGATTTTAGACATATAAAGTATTGCTTTTGGGTTTCACACTGTCAAATAAAACTGTTACAGACAAATCAAGTTCAACACTCGTAGAAAGAAAAACATCTGATGTGGTGACACAGTAATTGAACAGAGGCTCAGTCGGATGCTCTGGTAGGCTCTTTATCCCATATTGTTTTCAAAGAAATAGGAGTTAAGCACACTTTGGAAGTATTAAAAAGCCACAGGCTGATTATCCCATTGTGTGATAATCTGCATATGCATATGTTACATTTGCGTGGAAAATAAAGGACTTTGTCTTCCATGAAATGCCCTGATGACAGTGTCTGGGATTAATACCCAGGGGTCAATCTTCACTTCCGGACTAAGGATGTAAATGTTGAGTCACATTTAACCGGCTGAGCTGAAACCCTGAAGCATCAGGTTTGATTGTGTGCGTGTCCTGTATTCTGACCTTTTTCCCTCTACGAGCTTCCCTGTTATGTAAATTCATCAAAATCTGTTTGCATAAGAAGCATAATCCACTGGGCTATGCAACGGGAACTAATAACGATTTATTATCATTTTCTCCTCTCTCGCTGCAGTGGGCCAGCTGGAAGGTTATGCAAGGTTGCATCTGTAGCTGTGAAAGGATGTCTCTGGGGTGGAGGGCAGGAGGAATATGGGTGAGGAAAGTTTGAATTAAAACTATGAAGAGGAAGAGGAAGGGCTGGGTGGTAAAAGTTTAAGGGCTGTTGGTTTAATTTTAATTAATTCATTATTAGTCATTTTGAAAATAAATTTTACACTGATAGGGGCTAGGTTGGTACGACAGTTTTTATATTGTTTTATTTAACATGATGCTTTACTCCCCATGAAACCACAGCTAGTAGACAGAGACCCTGAACCATAACTAGAGGTCAGAACTTTGACCTTTGTTAAACTCTCTGAACAAATGTAATGAACACACATAAGGAAACTCTTCTATAGTTCAGTTAATGCTGCCATCATTTCCGATATATCGCAGTTTAATGTGCATCTGAGAATGACAATAAAGAAATACACAGGTGGGGGAGTTGTGTGTTTTGTGGTGTGTCAGCTAAAAATGCACAACACAGAGATTATGTTGAGTGGATTACGAGAGTGAATGCCAGGCCAAACAAGCCATATGTGTGATTGTGATGATGTCTGTCTGTTTGTGCTGAGATCGTTTGCCATCAGATCAGCGATCAGCTTGACAAAAGGAAAACCTCCAAATCCATTTAGATGAAAAGGAGTTTGTAAAAATAATCTCAGTCCCAGTTGCAGAACATTTACACCTTAAATTTGCACAACAGTTACACAGTAAATCCCATTTGTAATTTATAGCAACTGATAAAAGATAAATAGCATCACTCTATAGTACCTCTGTAGTATATTATCTATAGCTGCAGGATAGACAAAGTACCACTGTACTGTGCACCGTACTTCTGCAATCAGAAGTAGAAAAACTGGAGAATAAAAATATAGGAAATATAGGTTTACAAATAAAAATTAAAGTGTGTAAAAAAAAAGACAAACACACATACACACACACATATATATACATTTATATATACACTAACACACACAAGTACACCTTTACATGTATGTAAATAAATATATTTTAATATCCCTACATCTAACAAGTCAAAATTGGATGTGCTTTTGCAATGTAATCAAGCAGTAAAGTAATTTGCTTTCTAAGGTGTTTATTTTATAGATTAGGTACAAACAACAAATTACTTCTTAAGTAAAGCATCTACATTCTTTTTTCCTATAACTTTGATTATTAACAGAAATATTTAAAAAAGTAAAGAAATATACCAGAGGTCATCACTGAAAATGCTTGATAACTCACGCCGTGCTCTAAAATACAGTATATGTAAATTAAATAAAAAATCCATGTGCATATGCATGTATATAAGATACATATATTCTTTATTTATAAGTCTACCTAAGATCTACTTCCTTTGTACCTCCTGACCTACATCAGTCAGTGCAGGAACTTAGGAACTTTTCTTATTGCCTGATCCAAAGGTCAGGACTGAGATTGGTAAAAAGGCTTTTCGGTTTACTGGTGCTTTTTCTTGGAATGAATTGGAAAAAGATCTGAAACTCAACTTGATCTCATTGAATGCTTTATGGTGCTTTTGAATGACCTGGAGGCAGACAGATCTGGGTGTAGATGTTCTGCCTGATGTAGGCTATTTAAGGTTGTGATGAATTTGTTTCTCCATTTATCCTATGTTTTAATGTATTATGATTACCTCTTGTATTATGTATTTTGTTTGTATGTGTGACTGTTTTGTCTTTCTGTCTGTCTGAAACTTGTGGACTATGCTGCTGTCTATCTTGCCCAGGACATCCCTGAAAAAGAGGTTCTTGATTCTTAAAAGAAAATATATATATTGTCATCACATACATTTATGATATACATGTAAAATATATGTGTCATTTTGTCGTTTACAGTACCAGTTAACATTATTTATTGCTAATTCAACCAGTACTTACATGCTGATGTTTGGCCACGTGAGGTTGGTGCTGCTGTTCAGCTGCCTGCTTTTAAAGCGTCGAAGAAGAGCACTTCCGCCCTCCTCTCGGCTCCCGCCCCGCTCCGCCATCATGAAGTCCTGAACAAAAACGGATGAGAGTCGAGCAAAATGGGGATACCACGAACTGGAGATGAAATCCGCCGGCAGCATTAACGTGATGACAGTGCAAAGCGGCGAACGGAGCGGAGCTGTGGATTTTCATGAACCAGTTTCCCAGTGAAAACGTCCCGGGCAGCTCCTGACGTTACGTTATTCAGCAGCTAGCTAAGCCTGGTTTTCTCTGCTAACCAGCTAACTGGCTGGGTTAGCCTGGCAGGCGTCAGTCAGCTAGCTGTCACTTCACCTGACTGACACTTTACTCATGTCAAGTCGCACAGACGCGCCAGCTGTCCAATTGACTGGGACCATCAGGATGGAGGGGGGTTTAAGTAAAAGCATCGACAGGCAGAATGTGGTTTATTCGTGTTGAATAGACACCAGTGCCGAGGACAGGGGAGTGAGACCAATAATTTCCAGCCAGGCCAGTTAGCTAGCTCCCGAGCTAGCTACAGTGGATCCCAAAAGCCACGGTAAGACATGTTATAAATCATTCAGTGTGGTGTATCAGCCCAATGCGCACCCCCCACCTCTGTGGGGGAAGAGGCCGGCTAGCATCGTGAGCTCCATCATTTTTCACATCTTTGAGACGTTGACATTGACATGCAAGCTTGTTGTTGGCCTGGACACCCAGTCAGCCTGGAGTTGTTGTCTGGCTACTGTTGAATACATGTCATGCATTTGTTTGGTGAGCAGGAGAACGATAGCCTAATTGACCAGCCAAGTGCAAGAGCCATCTAGCTTGCTCAGCTGAGATGCACACTAAAGATGATACTGAAGGCAAGCACACACATCTAGATAATTACTTCTCTGTCTGACCAGACAAGGACAATATGCATGCTGTTTTCCATAAAATGCTGCAAATTTCATGTAGGCTAGAGAGATAATTTTAGATGAAACCACATAATTGTAGCATTTGGTGTCTCCTTCTATGTCTGGCACGAGTGTGACATGGATGGGATGTTAAAAAATACATAAAGAACTTGGTTTTGACTTCTCATTTTCGAAGGGAACCGACTGCTTCCTCTTTGACGGTAATGAAAGGTTTCAACTGATGCATGTTCATTTTGAAGTGTTTGGGTTTACTGAAGCCTTAGTCACAAAGTTACTGACCAATTTAAAAAATAGCAAAAGCTGTTGTTGTCCACATTAAACCTTTGAAATCCTAATAACCCACCATTTAGACCGTTCAGGCTGTTAACTTGACACACAGTGAATGACACAAATGAGCAGCTCCTGCCTGCACCTCACAGAAACATTCACTATGCACCACCAGTTTGAGTTTCAGTGTCTTTTTGGCAGATATCATAAACCAGGGGACTGTGTGTCAAAAATGCTAAGCCAATATAACAAGTTTATTTGCTTACTGTCTGGAATCGGATCTTATCTGCAGCTGTACTCTTCAAAAAATAACATGAAGTTTGATGTATAAAAAAAAAACCCCTCTTACTATTTATGCAATCACAGTGCAGTAAATGAATCATTCTTAATTAATTCTTCAAATTCTTAATTTATACTGTAACTGATTATGAAACAAACCACTTTAGGAACTAACCAAATTATGAATATACTTAAAACACTTCAGCTAGTAGACCATATTCCACGCTGTTGAAGGGCAATATCTGATGCTTTTCGTGCATCATAGATCTGTTTTCTAGTGTCTTATCACCCAACTCCAGTTATTGGCAACTGGTTAACAGAATATGATGTGAGTTTCTAATAGATATTGTTCCCAGTATGTCTGTAAGGAACTCCACCCCTTTGTTTGAATGACCATAACAGCTCAGGAAGCCTTTGATTAGCTATTCAAAGAGCTATGAAACTCTGTTGGGGTTACGGGCTCTCGTGCTTCTAAAACACAGGTAAATCTTGTGGTCACACTGTCCCTGCACAGCAGGCAAATCATGGGCCTGCTTAACTGGCTGGCAGATTGATTTTATGTTGTGAAATTTGGAGTTGTCAGCTGCTTTTCATGCGCGCAACCACAAAATCAACCATGTTGGTTCTGTAAAATTATGAAAATGAAATGGGGGGGGAATCACTGCCAGCAGATACATTGTAACAAGATTTTTTAAAATTCCTAAATAGTCGCTTCAAATATATAATATCAGTTAGGCTGTATTCTGTATCTATTTAGTGTGTGCTTCTGCTCATGACCATGATCTCAACTTTAATTTATTTATTCTATTGATGAGAACAATGTAATATTTTAGCATCATCATTGCATTGTTAGTGTGTGCAATGGTTACAAAGCAAATCAGACTAACCATTTTACTGACATACTCTCACGTCCACCTGGTCATTCAGCCTAATTTTACTGTTTTGTTCTCTGCTCTTCAATAGCAGTGGTTATATCATCGAGCGTCCGGTCTGCTAAAGGACCATTGAGAGACCAGTGAACATCATTGTAACACAGGAAGGTTTTGTTGAGCATACAGTGGAAATACAAAAGCATTTGTGTGGATTTTTTGAATCATACTTTCATGAGTCAGGAGGATGAAAGAGACCATTACAGAAAGAATTGCTGGAGGAAAAAAAGATGCTGTGTCTGCCATTTCACGATATTTGGATCTCTATAAAAAGATTATGTGGTCCAATTTTCTTTTATTAATTTCTTTCTCATTTGCAATTGGATCTTCAGAAGCTAAATCTGCATTTAGTGTATGTAGTGAAAAGTCACCCTTTTTTGAATATTGCATTATTTTGTGTTGCAGTATTTTGTATAAAATGTAAAAATGGTCATTTTTGCCAATATTGTTCAGCCCTATATTTCTGGTGAAGAGACAGATGGATGATGATGGATAGATGAATGGGTGGGTGGCTTGATGGTCATTTGATATTTTCTACCCATTTGAGCCAACACAGATTTGGATTTTTTTTTTCAATATGAGGCCATTTAAAATGCAGGATATGTTGTTGTTGTTTTTTTTTTTTTTATTATTTTATTTCATTTTTTTTTTTTACACGTGAACCAAAGTGACTCCAACGGCAAAGGCTATATGGATGTATGTTGGGTACTGGTTGGATTAATGGAGCTAACAATAATTTAGTGTTAATATTAAAAGTACATCTTCATGAAATATTAGGTGCTCCCTGTAATTGTTTAAAACACACTGGAGGAGTTGTCTTTTTTGTGTAATTTGGACTTTGGTTGAGCAGAATGTGTTTTCTCTTCTTCTGGGTATTTAAAAAAAATATATCCTCAAGACATTGGAGTGTTTAGAATGTATGTGACAGACTTGGCCATATTTCCTGGGCAACACAAATGTTGGTAATCCGTCCAAATGACAGACGCTCAACACAGTGTGTCTCTTCCATGCTCACCAGGCGCTGGCCATGCCGTCGAGTGTGCGGGCCGGGAGCCTGAAGGACCCGGAGGTGGCTGAGCTGTTCTACAGGGAGGATCCCGAGAAGCTCTTCACGGACCTGAGGGAGATCGGCCATGGGAGCTTCGGAGCAGTCTACTTCGTAAGTGACTTTTATGTGGTGTTTGTAATGATAACAAGACACAACAGTGGCAATAGATTGAATGCACACGTTAGCGTCCTAGACTGTGTATAGAGTGGATGGAGACAACTGGGCCTCAAAAATGAGGCGACTGTGGAAGTGCAGAAACGTGTAATACCTCCATTGGCCACTAGATTCTAGCTCCAATTGACTTCAATCTAAAAGTTGTCATTTTCGGTCATTTTCATTTCCAGTCATTCTGATGTCATTAGCTGAAGTCAGCGCTCAATGATCTGGTGGCCCATCTGAAAATATTTCTTTATAATTAAGTAGATATTAGTCTTCAGAAGGAGGAATATTTAGGGGCGTGGTTAATCTGACTGAGAGACCTGATCTCCAATGAGAAATGGAGTCTCATGCACATCAGACAGTGTCCTCGGGTTCAGCGTAATGCTGCGTTCCATTTGTCCTCGGAAGTCGGAAAATCCAACTTCCGACTGGGAAATTGCAAATCTAACGCTGCTCCATGTCGGAGTTTCCCACTGGGATGTCGGACGTTTCTGATCAGCCCCGAGTTGGATTTCAACATGGCGGCCGCAAGTGTAAACCGTAAGTAAAGCTCATGAAATATGCTGTTTATTCGCAGTTTTGACCATTTATGTCACACATCATCCGTACTAATCCACGTTATATATAGACATTAATCTATAGTGTAAAAATTGTCTAAAAGCTGTTTATATTCAGCCATAACCAGCGCGAGGGTAGTTTCCATGGACGCCGCCATATTTTTTTTCGACTTTGTAGCAGGAACGCATTCAACTGGGATGTGACGTCATTCCGAACTCCGACTTCCGATTTCCGAGGACAAATTGAACGCAGCGTTAATCATGGAAGATATTAACCCTCTAATCCCGAACATTTAACTGGTGACAGGAAGTAATTCCTCTGACAGAGCGACGCGATTCCAGCTGATTCTAAAAGCCGACAAGCAGAGCGTCTGTACACTACCGTAATGTAGGTAATATAGGTGCAAGTCAGTGGGAATCAGCTAGAATTACGTCGATAAGAGTGTAACTACGGTACCAGAAGTTGCACATTATTTTGTAATTGTCTGATTAAAAAAAATACATCAGATATTATATTCAAACAGTTTCTCAGTACTCGAGTAGTCTTTTCACCAAATACTTTTTTACTTGTACTTGATTTTTTTGGATGAGTACTTTTTACTTCTACATGAGTAATATTATTTTGAAGTAACACTACTCTTATTGAATACAATTTCTGGCTGCTCTACCCACCTCTGGCAGAAGAAAACTGTGTAAAACTTGCATGATAACATCACATAGTAACACAGTGGGAGCCAACAACACTGATGTAACTGAGAATCCAACCCAGGAGCCAAGTTACTGTGATATTTTTGTTGGTTAAAAGTCATTGATTCATTAAATAAGAAGGTGAGTCCCCTGTGCTCCCTCTTCTTCACATGCAGGCTCCTGTCCTGCTCTCTCCTCTGCTTGCCTGCAGTCTGTTGGACATCCTGCTGACACTATTTTAGCCCCTTTCACAAGGGTGTGCTGACCACAGCCTGCCTTTGTAGTTTGTATACTAAATGCACAGCACAGAGGGATTCCTTTTGGGCCCGTGGTTTCCTGCAACAAGCCATCTGCAACTGCTCTGCTCTCTGCATGGCCCAAGGAAAGAGGACAGACACAAATAAATTGGATTCATATACTGTACGGCCCCTAAACAAAGAATTCATTCACTCTGTCGTCCTGCTGTGGACAGAATTACTTCGACCCATAAAACCTTTTTTATGGGTTTCACTCATGGCAATTAGCATCTCTGTTTGATGTTTGAGAAAGTCCTCTCTCTGTAAATGAAGGTCTTTTTTTACTTTTTGCAGAACACTCAGGGAAATGGACGGTCAAGGTGAACTCTCAGGTTTCACTTTGCTCTCCTCTTTACTTGTTTCTTACAGGCCGTCCACGTATTTAACCCGATGGCCCATCTTCAGCGTCTGCATGATGGAGAGTCATCGTAGTTGATTAGAAAGGGGGAGGTGGTGCTGTGGAGGCGTGATGAGTGTTTAACCTCCAGGAATCTTCCACAGCAGCGTCACCTTTTTCGTTACCGCTATCAAAAGTTTGAGATGCTCGGGGATTTGTGATGCATCGCAGGACAATAGCCAATGAGGGCGTGTCTTATCTACACTTACCGAGCGCACTCTGGGAAGTGATGAGGACAGGAAGGATTGAAAGAGGAAGGAAAACAGAGAGAGTACACAAGATGCAGAAAAGTTGGGAAAGAGGAAATCCTATCTGGCAGAACAACTTCTCTCCTGTGACTCCAACGTTTAGTGAAGTTACTCGATTGCAGCAACACATATGGAAATGTTTCTGGTTCAGAGGAGGGCAAATAAGGTTGATAAGTACAAAAATACAAAGTTGACCTTTGAGCACATAATAACACATGCTGTACATTTCATTAGTTGGAGTTTCATCCAGCTGTGTGGCTGGCGCGGCACAAAGCCTCAGACTTATGTACCACCCAGTTTATGTATATACTGCAGCATGACTCGTTATTTTTAATGTGGGACCATAAACTTGAAGACAAAATAAAAGCACTATATGTTAATCTATGGAGATGATGTCATGTGAGACACCACACTTTTAAAAATAATTTTACATAAAATATATTTAAAACAAACCCACACAACCCAGAAATGCATGACCATATGTTTTGACATCAAACAGTACACTCAGTCTAGGTCAAATTGGTCATTCATAAAAAATCTACTATTAAATAGACGAAGCAACTGGGTCACAACAATGAGGTCACTGCAGAAGTTAAAAACAAGTGCAATACTTCAGATGGCCACTAGATGCTGGCTCCAATTGACTTTAAAATATGAAATGCAATCAATACATAATAAATCTAGGGCTGCAGCTATCAATTATTGTAGTAATCGACTATTCTCTCAATATTTCTATCGAGTAATCGTGTAAGAAATGCTTATTAATAAATACCAGCAGAATCCCTGACGATCGTATGCTTCCTGTTAATGTGGTATTTTAAACAGGAAGTGCTTCGGCAAGAAGAAAACTCCTTCCTGCAGAGTGTGGATAATACTTTGTCAGTCGACTGTTCAGTGAGGCTAACGTGCTGTCGCGTTTTAACCCAAAAAAAGGCAAAAACCAAAAACATGCTCTCTGGCATCTTCTGGTTTTATCAGGTGGTTCTACTGCCCAATTGCGTATGTGCGACGGCAACTCTACTTGGACAAACTGCCACTTCTTCTTCTTCTGTTTGTTTTACAGTGGTTGGAACTTTGTTGCTCATTACCGCCACCTAGCTAATCCTCTGGAAAAACACGACTTTGTGATCAAATGCCACTTCGATTCGAAGCTTTTTTGCCTCAAGGATTTTTCCTAATTGAGTTATTCGAGTTACTCGAGGAATTGTTTCAGCCCTAGCAGGAAGTAAGCTGCCAAAGCTTCCTGTACTTCATATCTATTATATCTATTATACATACTTAAATGCAAACATATTTAAATGTTGTAAATATGAAGTAGTAATGATATAAGGAAGCAGATATGAAAACACGGTGTGGCACAAACATATGTAACTGCTTATTTTCATCTAAGTATCTTTTATTGTATTTGATGCATTATTCAAGAAATAGAAATCAGAGAGTGCAAACCTCTGACAAGTAATAATAATAATAATAATAATGGTTTGGATTTATAGCAATTTTATCTTGAACTCCAGACTCAAAGCACTCACAAAGACCGTTATTCATTCACACCTTTTCATACTGGTGGTGGTAAGCTAAACTAGCCACAGCTGCCCTGGAGCAGACTGACGGAGGCGTGGCTATGGCCCCTCCGACCGCCACCTTCACTCATTCACTCAACATTCATACAGGGCAAAGTGTCTTGCCCAAGGACACATCAACAATAACTGGTAGGAGCAAGAATCGAACCACCGACCCTTCGGTTGGTAGACAGCCGCTCTACCACTGAGCCGCTGTCGTCCCATAATTTATAATCCACTGCACTGATAGACTGAACACTGTTGCCCTCCTGTGGTGAAATAGCAACACTACCTTTTTAAAACATTCAGCCATTACCATAGATTCAGATTTTTCTGGACAGGATCACAACAAACCATATGTCTAATGTTGCTAGGAAACAAGCAGGTGACATCATAACCTCCTATAGGTGATAAAATCCAGATTCACACACAGTACAGTGATAGAAGGAAATCTAATTGAATATTTAAAACTAAAAGAGGAACTGCAGGACTTACCATCTGAGAGCCAAACATCAGGACGTACTTCATTAGATTCAAGTGGTCTTCAAAGAATTGGGACACCACTTTGTATGTCCTTAACATGTTCCTTATGTTGCTGAGATCTATATTATAGCAAAATGAGCCAAGGCCGTGCAAACGCCAAACAACAACAGGGATCCAAGGTCACTAGTAAGTTATTATGTTTAATATCCTCAACAACCAAACTAATTATCTTCTTTTCAAGGACAAAATGTTCCTCTTCAAACGTTAAGCATCTAAATTATATGGTGGCTTGAAGAAGGCCTTTTCCAATAATGGAGTCAATTTTCTTCATGACCAGTGATGATAAGAACAAGAACCATCTAACTGGGTATTAAATTACAGTGGAATAGTATCATTAATCAAACCAAGCAATGAAAGGTTTAGATGCACCTCAGTGATCATGTTAGCTAATGCAGGATTCCTCATGGTGAGGAACTAATGCAGCTGCTTTCTCAGATTACAGAGATTATACAGTCATGTGATTTTAGATTTTTATTTTACCGAAAGTGACTTCAAATGCAGATCAGTTGTTATTGCACGCAACTTCTTACGCTTTTATTTAACAAAATACAATAATTGTTAATTGCTACTCATCAGCATTAGTGATTTGAAGAAAAACTTTGACAAATCAGTAAGTAGCATGTCCGTGGATACTGATAATTAGCTTCAGATGATAATTTGCAAATGAGCCATGCTAATAAAATCTGCTCTTATCCAGAACTGATACAACAGAGAAACATACACGGCACAGCAACACAATCTGAATTATACTTCCATAGATACTTTGAACCACCTGGGACCAGTAACACAAGCTGTAAACACATTAACATCTATGTTTAGACTTTATTATCAGCTATTCTGGCCACCTGCTAAATAATACAATTCAAATTTATTCTCGTTTAGCTATAGTTTGGTCTCTACCTCCTAATGTAGCTGCTAAATGTGTGAACACTAGAACTTATTTACTGAAAACGAGGCCAATGAAAGTTGAGTTGTAAACAAAAAATCCAAAACAATAAGGTGACAGATTTAATTTATGTGATTTTTATCTGTGGGATTGTTTCTATGAGCAACGTCTTCACACTATACCTAACCATGTGTGCTATTACTAAAACATATATTTGTACAGCTTTGTTTACTATATTTTAGTTTTCATCTTTAAAGCAAACTCTTCATTTATGAATAACAATGTATGTGAACAGTATGAGGTCCAAAAAAAACAAAACATTGCAGCCACACTGATTCCTTTATAGTGTTAAAGCTGCAAAGGAAACAGTCACACTGCAGACAAATGTTGTTTACTGATCTCAAACTAGATAATTATCCAAGACCTTGATACAGTCTTTATTTATAGGTAATCTCCTAGAGATCAAGATCTCTAGAGAGTGCAGCAGATAAAAAGAGAAAAAACAAACATAACCAGAAAAACAAACGCACATATACATACAAAGAGCATGGGCAGGAAGGCACATTACTGAATATGTGACTAATTTAAACTAATTTTACAGTGAAAAGATGTTTGTCTGATTCCTGAAGGAAGTGTTGCACCTTTAACCTGGAGTTCATCTGTCGAGAAAATGAGTTTCAGATGATTGAATCAACACACAGGAGAATATTACAGCGCAATACAGATCATCTCACAGAATAAAGGATCCAACTAGAAAACACTTACAATACAATACAATACAATATAGTTTATAAATTCCCTTGGGGGAAATTCAAACTTAGAGAGCACAAGCCAGTACAGCTGTGCTGATACTGAACACTGTTTCCCTCTTGTGGTGAAACAATAACACCATCTTGTCCATGATGAGATTTTGATTTTCTAGGATGGATCCTCTTAGCACCAAAAATCAGCATCGAGCATCAGCAGCAAAAACTCACAATGTTACGCAACACAACTCCACCATCCTGTAGATCAGGGGTCTCCAACATGTTGCCTGTGGGCACCTGGTAGCGCACAAGGAGCCTATTGGTCGCACATAACCCTTTTGCCAGTTTGGACCATGGTCTGCATAATCCATCCACCCAGAGGGAACAGACTGCTACAGTTCACGTGCTTGTGTTTATTTATATATACAAATTACCCCAATGGAAACAGCTTCTGTGAAATTTAGCACTGATATCCTTCCTCGTGACTTTAGTTGACAGGTTTGCATGTATTTCAAGCAAAGGTTGGAGACCCCTGATGGAGATGGACGATGCAAGAAAATAAATGGAGGCTGATTAAAACAATTGTCTTTACACGCTCTCTGTGGTCACAACATGATACAATACACGTGACACATAGTAAAATATTCCCGCTCTGCTTTATGCCTGCGTTGTCTCCAAATATCACAGTACACAAAACCTAACGACTCGAATGATTACAAGTTAATACCAACAGATCACAATAAAACAACAATGGCCACGATGGTGCGTTTACAGCTTATGCTTGAACTTATAAACAGAACACTTAACTATAGTACACAGCATGTAGGGTTTTAAATTAAAACCGCCCAAGAGCTTGTAAACCTTTATCTGTAAAATTTATTGTCCCTGCTGACCGCTGTACGCTCAAAGCAAAACAATGGCTCTGCATCAAGGCTTTTGATAAACGGCCTGTAACGGTGGCGCTGCAGGACGTTGTTCTCCACCGGCTGCATGAGTGAGCACAGCGAACTGAATCAGCTCTTAATTAATGTATCTTAATTGAATATGTCGCATACAGTAATGGCTGAAAATGGCTTGGACGTCGTACAGTATTCCCAGGGAAAATGTATGCTTTTGGCTGCCAGAGACTATTTTTAGCCGAGAGTTAATTTCACATGATTATTGTTAAATTAATATTAGCAGAGAGTGAGCGGGACGGAGAGAGGGAAACGGACAGAAAGACAAAAGAGGGTCATTAGGTTGAGCGTAGCGGCGCCGCAGGAAGTCGCATCTCGATACTTTGTGTCTCTTATTGCCGAGCGAGATGAAAGACGTCACCGAGCCCGAGCGGCTTTATCATTCAGACACTTCAGCGAGAAACAACCCAAGACGCTGGTGATGCTCTCTCCTGGAGGATAGTAGATGGTGTGAGGGAATAATAGGAGTTTGTCAGTGTGAGACAGATACAAGCTTTGTCTCCACTTGTTTTTTTGTCTACATCAATGTGTTTTTTCTCAATTTCCTCTTCTCTCTCTCTTTTTTTTTGTGTTGCCTGTTCGTCTCCCCTCCTCCTCCTCCTCTTCCTCCTCTTCCTCCTCTCTCTGTCTCTCTGTATTATGTGGTGTTTCCACTCTGGTTATAACTCTGCTAACAGACGCTGGCCTGTGGGCAATGCAGCATCTCTCCATATCGGCTTTTCTGTGTTCGTGCTCTCAGACGTACACATTCACTCTAAAACACTCCCCCCCACCATCG
>OOFC01049539.1:0-25339 GCA_900323345.1 Pseudochromis fuscus | reverse complement strand
TTTTTTCACTGGTGATCTTACAGAGGGTAGTATGAAACTTGTCAATAAAGTGAGTGATATTCAAATCAGGTGGTCTATAAATACATCCAATAATAACAACCTTTTTAGAGAAAGGCTCGACAAGCTCAAGAATTTTCATTGCTTTACTCTTCTACTCCTGTCAGTACGTCGCTGCGGAGGGAGCCGGTTCTCAACAACCGGCCGCTAGCAAGCTAGCTGCTGTCAACAAACTACTGTTATCCTGTTACTATCAGTCCATGAAAAAATTATTTTTTTCAGCGGATCTTCTAATTACAACATGATTGAGTTAACAAAGCAGTGTTGAATCGCTACGTGCGGTATTTATTCAGTTTTGGGGAATTACAATCTGCTTCCCTGTCGCATATGACGGCGAAGCGCAGCCTTGCTGTAATAATGTTTAAATGGAGGAGCTGATCGTGTGCATGCAAGTGCTGTTCCTGGTTTTAAAAGCCTACACTGGGATCCAGAGCCAAAACGCGCAGCCTTGCTCTTGCTTTATTTTTCTACTATCGCTAGCTGTGTTTCTGCCGTCGCTCCTCCTGCTCCTGGCGTTGTCGCTGCTTAATCGGGGCCAAGTCTGGTCCAGCAAAGAAGTGGGGCCAGAGGTGGCCCCTGTTTTAGGGGCTGGGGCCGGTTCTCGCGGCGGTGGAAAACCAACAAACTGGGGCCAAGTCAGGAACTGGCCCGGAACTGGCCCTGGAACCCGTTTGATGGAAAGGGGGTATCAGTGAGCTATGAAAATGTACCAGGAACCAGTCCTGCTGCTCCCAGGCTGCACTGAACATCTGCACAACAACATCAACTTGTCATCTTTTATTTTCATGTTTCTGTTTTTTCCTTGTTGTACAGTTTCCCAGTAACTGTAACACCCACGTCTGCAAGTTTCCACTGTTTCATCTCATTAACTCTTTTAAACATGGATCAAATGACACTGTTGTCCAGTTCAAACAACAATGATTGGATCCTCCTCAGCTCAGTAAAATCCTCCTTTTTAAATCAGTGCTTTAAAATGTGATGGAATTTGTACAATTACTGCAGTAGATGTAGAAAACCTCAAATTAAGGAAGAGGTGTACTGCTGTTTCATTGTTGAATGATGCATGAACATTTTTGTTTCCTGAATATAAATGTACCTGCAACTGAAAAGTGTTGTGTAAAGTCAAACAGTTATAATGCAGGCAAGAAAATAAATATCAAAACATACAGCTTACATTATGTTTCTGTATTCATTCATAATTATCTCTTGGATAAAACTAATTAACTCAATGCACATGGATATTTTCTTTTATTGTGTCATTCATGTAAAACTTACAATATTCCCCATAAACCTGGACTTACAAAGCAGACGATGTACTCGACCTTTATCTCAGCACAACATCATCTAGAACTTTGTAGTAAAAAAAAATCAAGTTCATTAAATTCCTACATCAGTTGTGGAAAAGTTAAAGCTTCATATTTTTGTCTTCTGTCGACTGGAAACACATTTGGAAGAAACCTCTCAGTGACCAGGCATCATCAGAGCTTTTATTTTGAAGGGGCTCTCTGGGTAACAGTTAAATTAGATCATGAATTAATGAAGACAAATTACAAAGATTCAAGTGGGAGCTGTGTTTGTGTGTTTCTGCTGTGTTGTTGTTGTTGTTGTTGTTGTTGTTGTTGTTGTTGTACTATCTGTCAACACCTCAAATCCTCCAGTATTTTGTGCTTGTTGCTTTGTGTGGATGTTCTGTCAGTCAGAATATGATCAAACTACTTTCTGTTCGACTGACAGAGAAAACAACAACCAGAGGTGATTCTAGAGTGTGTTGGGGCCCTGGGCAAAAATTCACAGGGGGCCCCTTGAACCAGTGATCATCCCCTTTATGTTATTAACAATCTGACACTGACAAAAATATTACAAAATATAAACATGTTTAACTTCAAAAGTTTACAATGCGAAAATAAAGAGCAGTAAAAAACTAAACATGAAATTCAGAAGTGTAACTTGTATTGGTCGTCTAGTTGTGAGTGCACACTTTTCACTGATAAGAGAGGTAGGTCTGTCGAATCATCTCTCGCCTGTTTTGGGGGCCTCGCTTGGGGGTGGATGAGTGGGGTCAGGTCGGGCCCCCTGGGGGAGGTCAGGTCTCCGGCAGTGGCTGCAAACTCTCTCACTGTCACTGCTGCAGAAATCTAAAGTTTGCTAGCCCCTGGGGGCCCCCAACCAGCCTGGGGCCCCAAGCGGCTGCCTGGTCCGCCTGTTGGGAAACAACGGCCCTGCACCAACAGCAAGAAAAATACCCAAGATACAAAATGTGAGCAAAGGCAGAAAACGGATGTAGACTTGTGCAATCTGTCACCAAACATGAAAGTTCCTCTTCTCTTTCACTACTGACCTGACAAAATGGACTTTACAGGACACTTTAATACTTTCCATTAACAGTAGCTTCCACTGAAACTTTAACCAGTAAATTAAAATAATGAGGAGGAGCGTGTGCAGTAAAAGAAAATATAGAAGTCAGTGTGTCAATGTCACGCCTACTAGAAAATGTGGAGAAATGATGCGTGGGAATAACCAATAATCAATCTGCATCGGGACTTTGTAAGTGTCATTGTTTACCAGTCACAACAGAGAAGTCCTGAGATGGATGTGTGTGAACTAAACAACGTTATCTCTTTAGCTAAAGAAGTCAGATGTTTTTTTTTCTTCTAAATCTGACGCAACTGGTGTTTGTGAAACTCGAGTGTTTGATCACACTCTCCATCTGTTTCTGACACGTTTCAAAGAAGTGAACATTAACTCCTGAAAACTCCTTTTTTTTTGATAACGTATAAATGTACAGTGATCGACTAAACCTGGGGAAAAATCCACTGCAGTAGGTGTTTTATTTCACTGTGACTCTCGCGTGCCGTGTGTGTAGAAGACACAAACACACAGATGTGATGAAAGCCAAACCCTCTTACGACAGTCAGGGTGATGGGCGTGGCTGTGACGTCATGTTTCCTCTGTGAGACCGACCATATGAGGAAATGCTGCCGTAGCCTTCAGATGGGAGAAAAGCCTCGACACAGAATGGCTCTGTTGGAATTAATGCTCGTCTTTTTGCTTCAGTTTGAAGGTAAATCTCTTTTAGTTTTACAGAAATGTTGCAGAGATTCTTTAAAGGCCACGTTGAGCTTTGGTAACTTTTTTTTGAGCTTGTGAGAGCAAAGAAATGTTTTTATGGTGATTATGTGTCAGTTAGGTTTGGGTAGATTCACCAAATTCAGTTTCATGGTTGACTTTATAGTTCTGTCAGAGCTTTGGTTTAAAAAAGAAGCTAACTGCATGTATTACAAATGTATATTTTTAGAGCTGACAAACTGAGACAGAAATGAATATTTTAAAAAATCAGAAGTGCATTTTGGCATATTATCTCTCTCATAGGCTGGATACAAGAAACAAACTCTGACATTATTCTGTTGTTTGCAGATGATGTGTCTCTTTCTCTGAATGTGTTCTTTGCTTTGCAGCAGGCATCAGTGCAAGTGAAATCTTTCGCTATTACAGCACTGGAGATGAAGCCACTTTAGCCTGTGACCACACAGATTACTCATGTGACTACATTAACTGGTTTCACTACAAAGATTCATCTGTGAATATAAAGAAAGTTAGTAAAGGAAAAGTGCAGATTTCGGCCGGTGATGCGAGAGTGAGTCTGTCCACTCGCTGCTCTCTGGTCATCAACAACATCACTGCTGAGGACGTTGGTCTCTACGTATGTCGGTACGGGGATTTCACTGATCGGGACATAAATTCATATGTGACCATTTTGACCGGTGAGTATCTTCATCTGACTCACATTTAACTTCACACGACCTCATGTTCACTGTGTTACTGCTGCTCAGCTCGTGTCCAGGTCAGCAATTGATGGTGACTGTTAAAGTTATTTTATTAACCTGGAACTGAACAAAGCAAAGACGTCACATATAGTCTTAGACAGAAGACGAGGATGAAACAGTATCACCGACGGTGTTTCTTAAACAGAACAATGGTCTGAATGAGGTGGCAGTCAGAGTAATCACACACTGTAAGTGACTTATCTGTAGAGGTAACTAATGTATCTTCTTTTCTTCCAGTTTCATCATCTCAACCAAAGCAGGATGGAGAAGTCACAGTAGAGTGCTCTCTGCTGAGATACCCAGGCCTCCCTTCTTGTGGACTGAACAGCGTCCATTGGGTTGATGACACAGGAAGGATGCTCCTCGGTAAAGGTGATGGCTACAGGTTCGAAGGACAGAGGAACTGTGTTTCTCCTCTGACACTGAACCCTCGAAGTGGCCATGACAGAAAATACACCTGCCGGTTTGTTAAAGATGGGAAAGTGATGATAGAGGCTCACTACACCCCTGTCTTCACTGTTGGGACAGGTAACAAAGGTAAATGGACTCCACTCATGTAGCATCTTTTTAACTTCAGCACAGGTCTTCAGGACACTTTACAATTTTTGTTCAGTGTCTTGTTCAGGGACACTTGCGGTGAATTCACACTGAACGCGACGAGTTTTTCGCCTCATATGTGCTCACAATGTGTACCGGTGATTTCACCACACGTGAGTAACAGCCAATAGGAGTACTCCTTCATTTACTTGTTGCTGAAGTCCAAGAAATGGAGAGAAGCTGCTCTGCTTCTTGGTTTTATCCCGGTGCAGAGTTAAAGTCGTGTCATAAAGATCTGGACGGACACAGGTGGAGACATAAAGCTCGTCCTCCACTGCTGTTCAGTGAGGAATACCGCGACGATACCGCATGACGTCAATTTGTCGCTCAAGATCAAACTTTTTCAACCCGTGTCGCAAGTGAAAGTCGTGCCGCGTCCTGCATGAATGCACCATATGATATGCTGACACCTGGAGCTGGGAATCGAACTACCAACCTTACGATTCGTGGGTGATCTTTGTGGGATAGTGGTGCCATCCAAACCACCGTACTGTGATAAATAAATAAAGCCTTGGTTATAGTGTCTGCCAGTTTGTTCAAGAAGGGGATGTGAAGATAGACGTTCATCACACAGCTGGTGGCATCAAATGTAATCAGAAAAATAATCAAACTAGAATAGGATGAAAATCAAAAGTTCACCAGATGCTTTCTCTGAAGGACTTTCAATTGAACAACATGTTTTCTAATGCTGTTTTTTGGTTTGTTTTTTTTAAATCCTCAGATCCAGGTCCCACCTCTGACCATCAGACCATCATCATCATCGGTGCAGTGGTTGGGGGGTTGGTGGTGCTGGTCATCATTGCTGCTGTCCTCATCAGATACAGGAGGACAGCCAAAAAGACAGACGGTCAGTAAAACAAAGCAAATAGAGCGTCTTCTTCAAGTGATGTTGCACAGTTGTACATAATTCAGCCGTCAATCACTGTTTAATCCTCAAAGGTTAATACTCTTCGGTATGACTTGAAGGCAACATTGTTGTTTTCTTAATTTGTTTGTTTTATCTATACATGTGCAACCATATCAATAATATGAGCCACGCTGCATTCAGAGCTACACCTTGGTGTATATAGAGTTGGATGTAGTGAAGTGAAGCCAAAGTAGAAGTGCAACAAAGTCCATCAAAACTCATTGTATATAGAAATGAACGAAGCAAGTGGGGCTCGTAAATGCAATAAACTGCAATACCTCCGACGGCCACTAGAGGCTGGCTCCAAAAAACTCCGACCCCAACTGACTTCTATTCAAAAATCCAGATTTTCAACACATTTTTCCAAAAGTCATTCTGATGTCATTAGATTAAGTCAGCTCTTCTTGTCAGAGATCTGGTGGGAGGAGTTAGGGGCGGGGCTAGTCTGATTGACAGGTAATCCGTCTGAAAATCATTTATCATTAAGGAGATATTAGGCTGACAGAAGGGGAGGAGTTAGGGGCGTGGTTAGTTTGAACTCCAGTCTTATAAACACTGGGCAGTGTCCTCGGGTTCAAGGCTCAGACCCGCCTCCTCACTCCTCCCTTCATGTCCAAATATGGTCACTTCTGGCTCTAACATACCAACATGGCCACTTTCAAATGCACAAACGACCACAAACCAAAGAGTGACATCACATTAGCTTAGTCCATTCTACAGTGTGTGGTTACAATCTATGATACATTGACATATTTAAACATACATTGAACTTATGAAGTTAACTTTAGTTACATGTCCTTGGTTGTTTTTAGCTGCCTGTCTGTGCATCTGCCCCTTAGCAACATTTCTAGTTTGCAAATTATAATATTAATATAATTATAATATATTCTTTCCTTCTATGTAGGTTTATTTACTTAACTTTTGTTCTAACCTATATACATACACATATACAAACACCTTTATCTTATCCCGCGCAGTAATACCCAGTATAAATTGTTGACCAGAAGTGTCAGGAATACAGAATGCTATTTATGATATTAAATATATTATCGTGCTATTCATGACTAATCTTTGAAATTTGACCTTTTATTTCCAGATGCTGAAAAACCGACCCTGCGTATTGTGAGTAAAGTTTTTTTAAAAAAATCTTTTATTTACCTAAAAAACGACACCACAGGAACACCCACCGAACGTATTTTGTAACTGACAGTAAATGATCTCTCATGCTTCCCTTTTCTCGTCCTTTCAGAATCAGAGAACGAGGAAATATTTTTAAGAAGTTGCAAATCAGCAGATGTTCTTTAAAAACTCAGAAGTTATTCTCATGATGACTCAGTCAAATATAATGTAGTTCTGCTTCACTGTGTTCACACACCAAATTTAACCCAATGTACTGAAAGCTTTGCATTTATGTTCAAAGTAAAGGACCATTTCTGGTCTTTATTATTTACATTACTCGTGGTTCATTTTAGTAACAAACACTTTAGGTCCATTAAACCCCATGTATTGTGAGCAAACTCCTAAATGCCTCATTACAGTGATGACTCCCTGTGCTCACTGCTGCCACTAGTAGTCAGACACTGAACTGCAACAACAAAGCAAAGTGCAGTGACATGTAACCGCAGAGTGTATGTAAGAGATGCACATAGTAACATGACATCACCTGTTGGTTTGTGGACTCACATTTTGAAGCCAGGAGTTTGGTATTTCATCGCTACATTGCTAAGTTGCTTTTTTGTAACTAGAAGTGACCATATTTGGATATAAAGGGAGTTCAGGTCTAGTCTCATTGGAGACCAGAACTGTCATTCAAACTAACCACGCCCCCATACATCCTCCTCTTTGTGAAGTCTAATATCTACTTAATAATGAAGTGATTTTCAGATGGACCACCACACCACTGAGATACACCTAGTGGACATTAGTGGTACTGCACATGTTTGCCCTCCTGCATTGGTGCCACTTTTGAGGCCCCATTGCTTCGTCCATTTCTATAAACAGTTTATAGATGATTGTCTGAGCTCAGTGGTGCCACTAGTGGCCACATACTGAACTACAACAATATTGATTGGGTGTATGCTGCCAATTTGTCTCTACTGGAAAAGCAAGTTTAAGTTTTCTTTAAAAAAAAAAAGAAAAAAAAAAGATGAGTCCGTAACACCAAGTTACACAAGCATTACTGCAAGGAATAGTATACATATTAATTTTTCATCTAATAAACCCCTATATTTCCATTCAGGATGAGGCAGACACCAGTGGGACCTATGCCACTGTCAACCATACTAATCCAAAGCCCTCTCCAAACATGAAGGTAAGCTGTGGTTTTGGTTCAGTGTTTAATTTGCTTTGCACTGCTCTAATTTTACACTAAAACTGTGGTGTGTCTGTATACTTTTGCCTGCCAAGAATATCATACACCACATACCAGCCTTGTGTTTTTCTGATGCTGTGAACAAATGACACTGACACATTGTATAATGTCAGTTTGCCTCTATTGTAACAGCAAAATTGTGTAAATTGTACCTAACTCACACAACAAAGTGGTGTCCATTTTATTCAGGATGAGGCAGACACCAATGTGACCTATGCCACTGTTAACCATGGTAATCAGAAGACCTCTCCTAAGAGGAGGGTGAGTACACACACACACACACACACACACACACACACACACACACACACAACAAAACAAACAAAATAGCATATTAGTGCCAACAGTTTTTGGGATGACATAATTACTTATATGTGCAATGTTTAAGTGTCCATATACTTTTGGCTGTGGAGGATAACCTAACTCATGTCCAAGTTTTCGTTCTTCTTATTCTGATGTGATGAAATTTAAGTATATTTAATCAGCATTCATTACATCCAGTGCTTTTTCTATATAACCTTTAATTTACATTGACAAATGTATAATTATTTCACAAGTACGTTTATTTTATTTAATAGATAAAACTGTTAAAATTAAGTTTACTACTGAAAACTTGTTACAATTACAGATGAAGCATGACTTCTGTAATTTGACATGGATTTGTTTATTAATTGATATTTCATAAAGTCTTAACACAACAAACATGAAATGAATGTTCATTTGACTTTCATTGTTTTTACACTTGTTAATGTCATTTATGAAATATCAAATATTACACCAAATTTGTAAAATGAAAGCTAGACATTGTGTTTTATTTTGAAAAATAACTAAGTTAGTTATTTTTTGTTATTTTATACATTAGTCTGGCACCTCAACATCCCTTTTCTTTGACAGTGTAGTTGATGGTGTCCCTGTTTGTGTGATGCAGGTCAAACAGGAGGTGGAGGAGATGGTGACTTACTCAACACTCAAGCCTCAGACATGAAGTCAGAGGAGACATTAATCCTTGGTCAGCAAAACGTGACCAAAAATAACTCAGAGGATATGACACATCTCATAATCATGTCACTCACCAACCCAGAAGTAGCTGTTTATAATCTGTACAGGACTCGCTTTATTCAGCGTTGGCGGGGACATGGTTCAGCACAAACTTAATGATGGGAAAAATAAAACATGTACAGAAAAGACTAAATGAAACTATTTTTATTACATTATCAGGTTTAACATTAGTTCATTCTCCTTAAAAAAAGTTACTTGATGTGATCAAGAGTGTTTGCTGTTGATAGAAACTTTATTTTGCACTTTTTTGTGAATGTATTGCTTGATCCATTTCATGGTTGTTTACTATTGTGTTTCTTTGTTGTTGTTGTTGTTGTTGTTGTTGTTAAAGCCTCCTATTTGTTTTACTTGCCCTAATATTATGAATTTTGTTCCGTTTTTTTCTGCATTTCAATCCAAGAGTTTCCCACTTTTTAGCAGGTTTATGTTTATGAAGTGGCCAGACGCTGAACTGCAATACCACTGATGTACAAAACAAAGAGAAAATTTCCTCCATGAATGTTGCAGGAACAGCTGTGCGGCTTCTGGATTGTGTAACATTTTTAAAATTGTTCACGTTTGTTGTTGTGAGAAATATACTGATATACACTTGTCTTGTCTGTTATTGGTCATTTGGTGCCAACACTGACCTTTGTTTTTAGTGAACAAGCTCAGAGCTTGACAGGGGAGCCATATGGGGGGACAATTCCAAAGGCCCCTCACTGACAGGGGTCCCAAAAAATAGGTAAAAAAAAATTGAAATATAATTTTGCTATCCAGGTTGAGATTTTTTTTTTTTTAATATCAAAAACAATCGCTCGGTTTTTACTTGTTTTTCACAGTAAAAGTTTAATATCCACATTGACCCAAAAGGAAACGTCCATATTGACCGATCACCCCCTGTGTCTGCATGAAATGGTTTGGTCCTTCCATAGCGCGCGCACCAGTGACGCTGCTTAGTAGCAGTCAGTAGTGGCGCCAGAGCTACAATGCTACCTGTTACAATAATAAAGTCCGGTTTTCAGAAAAGAAAAGAGAGAAAGGAGAGAGAAGAGGCTAAAGAGAGGTGTCAATATGTGTCCCAGTGTTTCTCCAACAAAGGTGGGTAACCTAGCTACAGTCTGTGAGTGGGAGAAATGAACCTGTTAGCTTAATGTCCACAGTGAAATAAGCTAGCTAGTGTTAGCCTACATCTCACTCCTTTAAGCGACATTGAATCAGTGCAGTTGAATGTTTAGAAGATATCCATATTAATCAGTTGTCCCTGCTCCTTTAGATGAGTCAGCAGCAGACCTGTCTCCTCATAACTGTCCCCTGTCTCCGTGTCCCTGTGAACAAGGTGAGCAACACTGTGTCCAATCACATGTCAGTTAGCATCATTAAAGGGAGGCTGTGGGAATATCTCTCTCTTGCTCTTTTTACCATGTGGGGGTTGATTGGATTGACAGTTGATAACCAGTGTGGTGGTAGCACTGATCCTGGTCACTTGTTGGGATTTGTCAAACCAGATTAGAAGAAAATGCCCTGGGTATGTTGAACTTGCTTTGTAGTACAGGCCCCTGAGTTCAAGCAGACATATTTAGATTAAAACATTGCGAGGCTCAACTCAATATTTTGTAAGTCACACCATGATGTCACCTGTTGGATTGTGAATTTGTATTTTAAAGCCAGTAGTTTGGTATTTGACCGTGGCCATGTTGGTTTTATATGTGGACCTACATACTGTCTCTGATCCCAGACAGATTACGCAATACTGCTAGTATTTATTATTACTGCAATGTACAATTTATAAGTGAGAAGTTTACAACAGAACTGACTATTAAAATACAGTTGGGCAACATTTTCAGATCTACTTCTGAGGAAATTCATCCATATTTTTAGGGGAAGATCCTAAAGCAACTGAATTGTAGACAGTTCAGTCAAATCCTAAATATCTAATGCAACAGAATTAGGTTGATGACAATAGTTTATTATCTATTAAATAATGTAACATTCTTACATAAGGAGAAGCAGCTGATGGGATGAACTGAGTCTAGTAGAAGGGAGTTTTGCACCTGTGTAGAAAGAAAAGTCGTTTTTTTAAAGATGTAAAAATAGTCTAATATCTGTGTATCCTGGTGACTCTGTTCCCATGAGCTCTGACTCAGTGTGATGGTTATCAGATCATCATCAGAGCTCTGCTGTTGTTGTACCAACATTATCTCCAAAACACTTCCCTCTCAGCTCTTACAACAGAAATCTGATGAGGAACCAGTGGGTTGCAGACAACTTATTCAGGATGACTTGAAAATACACAAGAATCTGACAAGTGTGGGTGTGTGTTTTAAAGATAAGCATGTAGTAACTCAGTGGAAAGCCATGCATTTCACATCTAGGCTGTTAGTGATGTCCTACACCAGGGGTCCTTAACATTTTTGCACCTCAGACCAGTTTAATGTAGCACTTATTTTCACGGACCGGCCTTCAAGGTATGGCAGATAAATACAGCAAAAATAAAATAACACGATCGGCATAAAACGAATGTTAACTTGTCCTTTTTCCCTTTGTAAATAAGCTCTCCAAAGACATTTGTTTTTTACGCATTTTCGCTAGTTTGCGGACTTATATTTTGGGCAACGTATATGTGGTATGTCGTGTCGTGTCACCGAGACAAACGTATTGATGTGTCAGGAGCACAAGCAAAAGTAAAGTCGGAGAGAGTCTGGTCGTTTTTCAAAATAAAACATCTTTCAGACTCTAACAATCAATACAACGGAAATTAGATTTTACATTCTGCAACACATTTTCTCTTGTTCACCTTTATTAAAATACATTATTACTGATATTCATCTCTGCGGATTAGAGTGCATGTTATCCTAAAAATGCAGAAGTAACTATTTTTTTCCGTTACACAAGAAGAAGTTGATGTGATCCGCCTACATGCAAAGAAAAAAAAACCTGGAGGAGGAGGGAGGGGACATTATCACAGGAAGAAGATGCATTGATCAGACACTTGTACAGAGACTCAGAGAGTTCACAGTGTGACAACAGGAGACAGAGAATCAGTGATGGAGTTCAAACCATTTAAAATGTCTCAGATCCTGATGATGATGATGCTTCTGTTTACAGGTGAGGAAATATATAAAATACATCTGTAAAATCTAAAATGTTAACACAGCAGCAGAACTTTTCACTCAGTTCATTTTTCATCTTTCTCTCTTTTTCCCAGCAGCAGAAACTCAACAAACTCCTGGTGTCACCTTCAGAGTTGGAGAAACAGCCACTTTGCCTTGTAGAGATGCTAAAGATTATAAAGATAATTGTTACAGTACTACCTGGCTGTTTGGGGGTTCAAGAACAGCAGTCCCACTGTTTGAACGTGGGAAGGTTCACAAAGAAACTGGAGCTAAATCAGACAGACTGAGTGTTACAGAGAAATGTTTTCTGGTTATAAAGAAGGTCACAGAGGAGGATGCTGGTCAATACACCTGCAGACAGTTCAGATCAGGAGAAGAGGTTACAGACTCTGGGATTAATCTGGTTGTTAACAGTGAGTATTCACCTCTTAATGTTTTCAACTTGAACTGTTTCATTACAACAAAGTGAACTGTAGTGAGAAAGTTTCATGTGAAGCATCTTGTTCTGTGTTAATGTGATGAAAAGATTTGAATACTGATTAAAAAATAACCAACATGAGAAACAGTCTGATATAATTTCATAAGTGTCGGTTGTTGTTCTGTGTTAATGTGAAATTCAACAAAATTTTCAGTGATAGATTTGAAGATTAAACTGTTGTTGGTTATTGTGGTAAATACGACATGTACAGTTTTTTGTATTTTGTCATGTTTTAGAAAAGGGGACAACTGCAACAACAACTACTGAAAAATCACCACCAACAACAACAACAACTACTGAAAAAACACCAACTACAACTACTGCGGCAACGACACAGACACCCACACTGAAAACCAAATCAACCCCCGCAGCATCCACCACCTCAGCAATAAGTGAGGGAACGAATGCAGGTCTGTATGAACAACAGCTCTTCCTTCATTTCTACATTAACTACAATGTTTAATATATTGTTTTGCTTGTTAAAGGTCCAGTTCGTACGACCCTGATCGTTGTAGCTGTTGGTTTAGTAGCACTCTGTGTTACTGTTGTGCTGCTCATCAGATGGAGGAGAACTAAAGGTGGGAACGTCTGTTAATTACGTACATTTTTCTAAACCCTGGTTTTATTAAACCTGGATTTCAGGTGTTGAACCTGAACTTTACTTTGTTTTCTCAGGGAATACAGACCAGATGGATGACAACACTGTGAGTTTTTACACCCAATACTCAAATGTTTGTGGTAGTTTCTTCTTTAACTAGGAACCTGTGATTACACTGTTTGTCAATTCATTGCAAAAAGCATTGAGGTCACAGTGTGATCACACCTCCGTCCAAAGTCACACTCACTTCCTGTTTTCAGGGTATTTTTTCTCCAGCGTGCATGCACATGTTAAACTGAACTTATTCAGCAGAGATGAGGAGTAAAGATAATGTCACTACTGCAGTAGTGGATATAGATGAATGTGCAAAATATGCAAAGTAACCAGCGTCTACCACTCTCAGAAACTCTCAGAAGTGCAGAGGAGGAAGACATCGCAGTATTTTTTGTAGATTAGTGGGATACATGTGTAAAGTTGTACAGGAACATGAGAATACTCAGAGTAAATCAGGCACAGAAAATACTTGAGTAAATGTACTCCACTTCTGGCTGTTCTTACTCTGTAGGCGGATCCTGAAGACGGACTTTCCTACGCCTCCATCAGCTACACCAGGAAGACCAATGGTAAATCCCAGGTAAGCTGTGGTATAATGTATATTTGTAATATTTCATCTTGTGTTTAAATCAGCAGTGATGGTTGTGGTATCAGTCTGACTGTCCAGAACATATCTCATCAACAACTTCATAGTTCATCAGTGTGTTTTGTTGTGTGTGTTTCCTGTTGTGTCACAGGCTCAGAATGATGACCCCGAGGGCGACACGGTGACCTACAGCACCGTCAAAGCTCCGCCCACCTCGGCCACAGCCTCCACGGATCCCAGCGCTCTGTACGCCACCGTCAAAAAGCCATGAGGGGAAAAAAGGAAGAAACATAAAAGAGGCCACGATACTGTTCCAGCTGAGTTTATTATATTTATTTTAGACCAGTCAGTCATCAGTTTAAGCTTCTGATGGATAAAAATAACTTTATCCATATTGGACATTCAAAACGAAGAAAAGGAACAGACAATAAAAATATATAAAATGAGCATAAAATAAAATAAATTAAAAATAAGCAGACAACAATGGCTTGATAATACTCTTTTTGCTTTTTCTCTGAGCAGCTCAGGTTTATATTTAATCTAAATAGTTAGTTACAATATAGTGTTGAACAAGTTTTGAACATGAAGAAAAATGCAGCACATTTAACTTATCGTCTGTCACAGTGTTGTTGCTGTAAATACTGCACGTTTTGTCCAGAAGGGGGCGCAGTAGGTTCAGAGTGTTACTGTTAAAAAGCAGAGTTAATCAGTCAAAGCTTATGCAGCTACATGCTTGCTGTGAGTGAAAGAGAAAAATAAAATACATTTACTTTCTTAGTCCTGGTTGTTTAAATCTTCCCACTGTTGTTTTGACTTTTTGTTTTTAATCTTCCACCTGTACACTGGGCAGTAGAGTCACCGGTCAACTCTGGCAGGCGTGACATCATTTATTTGTACTGGATGAAATGAAAACACTGCCTCTGACTGAAAGGTTGTTATTTTATTGTACAGTTCAGTCTTCAGGATCAGATCCATCAGCATCAATATGTGCAACATACAAGGAATTGATTCTGGTTTCAGGTCCACCTCCAGCAATACAAACAGACATGTATGAGGATGGTCTGTACATGAGGAAGGTGGACGATGAAATGAAGAATAAAGGCAGTTATTAACAGTGAATACAGAGTTATTTACACCATGAGTAGGTGGACAATGGAAACTTGTGAGTGTACTGATCTGTGGCGCCACCCAGAGGGGAAGAGCTGGAACAGGTTGTATCCAGGGTGTTACTGCTGTGTAGACCTGCATGAGCCTCCTCTGCTGGGCCTTTTCGATGATGGTGAATATGAGGGGTGTGCTTCTCTCTCCTGGAAGATGATGTGATGTGTATCCAGATACAGGAGCTTCAACATGATTCAGAAACAATATGTTTTTAATATGATTTGTTGCAATGCGATTGGATGGACTTCTTTACAGTTACACATTTTAGTTATTTTATGGCAACATTTCAGGACATTCACCGTGGAACCGGTAGGGCCTGGGCCGACCAGAACTGGACCAAAAACGTAAAAAATAAGGAAAGGTAAAGATTAACCTGTGTGGAGTCTCTGCGTGTTCTCCCTGTGCATGGTGGGTTTTCCCCGGGTACTCCGGCTTCCTCCCACAGTCCAAAGACCTGCTGGTTAATTGATCCAACTAAATTGACTGTAGGTGTTAGTGTGAGTGTGATAGTTTGTTTGTCTCTGTGTTAGCCTTGTGATAGGCTGGCAACCTGTCCAGGATGTACCGCTGGGATAGGCTCCAGCAGACCCTTGCGACCCAAGTGTGGAGACCTCACTGTTACATCACTGTAACCACACTGCTTTTTCAGGGTTGTGTTTTTTCCCTCGTGTTTGTGTGCACACAAGGTGCGTTTATGGACTCGTAGCTGGAGTGAGCCCCACCACATTGTGTTTATTACCTCTGCAAGAGACAGGGATAAATATGAAAGTACAGGGCACTGTAAACTGTATCTCAGTTGTTGGACATGTTTTTCTCTTGCAAACATTGTTACACTAATGTAACTGGTTTAGGTAACAACATAGTCCCACATCAGTGCAAACTGATTAATAACTTTAAAATCATCCATTACATTTACATTGATATAAAATAGTTGTTTTCTCTCTGCTGTGATTGTGTGAATCCTGATTGGATTCATCTGTGTGGATCCCTGTATGTATTTGATCAGCGTGTCCTCCTCTGAGTCCTGGTTTCTTCTTATGTTTGTTTTACTTTCTTTCTTTGAGAATTATCTTTGTTGAACTGCTTTCAATTCAAAAGTTTTGGTTAAATGACGCTTGGTGTTCTCTACCTTTTAGAGTCGTGCTTTTTTTCATCCACTTCTTCTGCTCCACAGCACAACAGATTAAAACTAAACTTTATTGATCTTACACTTGTTGTTTGTGCTATCCGTGTCTATCAGTGTCACTTGGGGGAGGAAGAGGCTGTAATATTCAGAAGAACGTCAGTAATCAGTGCAAGATGGTGGAGAATTTAAAGTTTATTGTGGAGATATTGATCAAAATGTTACATGTACCTGAGTGAATATGAGATTTACACAAAGGCTGGTGCTGTATTTTTTGGTGCGAGTGGAACAATCTGGATGAAGGTCTTGATTTTGCTCTGAAAAGCTAAATTGTGTTCAACCACAGACTGTATGTAAAAAAAACGACAGTGTGTGGACTCGTGTTTTGAAGCCATTTGAGCGTGGCAATGTTGGATGTTTGAAGCTAGAAATGACCATATTTGGATATGAAGGGAGGAGCAAGGAGGCAGGTCTGACCCTTGAACCCAAGGACACTGCCCAATGTGGATGAGACTAGAGTTCATGTTCGAATGAGTCTCCAAACCACCTGTGAATCATTGGTCTTCAGACCTGTCAATCAAATGATTTTCAGATGGACAATCTGTCAATCAGACTAACCCCGCCCCTAACTCCTCCCACCAGATCTCTGAGAAGAAGACTTTATCTAATGACATCAGAATGACTTGTGGAAAAATGTGTTGACTGAATATTTCAAGATAGAAAATGAAGATATTTAAATTGAAGTCAGTTGGAGAGTTTTTTGGAACCAGGCTCTAGTGGTCATCAGTGGTATTGCTCTTTTTTACACTTAGCTGCACCGTTGAGACCCAATGGCTACATACATCTCTTATGTACAAAAACCCTGAAACTAAAGCAGCTCAATAATTTTCTTGATTATCTGAAACTCCACAGCATCATTTATCTGATGATGGATCTTTTAATGAATGCCTCTTCCTCACACACGGGAAACAGCACACAGCTTGTGAGGTGAAGGGCCGATGGTGAGGCCAATGCTTGGAGTCAGATCTAATTCATCCTCCGAGACTCCAGGTTCAGGAGTGAATCTGAAACGCTGCAGGAGGGTGCAGAAGAAGATGAAGAGCTCCATCCTGGCCAGACTCTCTCCGAGACAAATCCTTCGACCTGCAAGAGACAATGAAAGAGAAATCAGTAAATCATCACCAGCACATTTAACCTCAACAGAGACGAGTGAGCTCACAAACCTGCAGAAAACGGCATGAAGGCGTCTCGCTTGATGAACTTTCCATCTTTGTCCAGGAAGTGACCCGGATAGAAGGAGTTTGGCTCCTCCCACTCAGAGGGATCGTACAGGACTGATGTCAGGAGAGGATACACCGTGGTCCCCTGCAGACATCACAACAAAGACACTTACAGTCCATGTTTACTTTGGTCCTGACCCCTGCTTCAGCCCACTAACTGCATCTGGTGCTCCCATAGACTGTGTGTAGAAACAGATGAAGCAACCAGAGCTGAACAATGAGGCCAATGGGGAAATGCAAAAAAGTGCAATACACCCAGTGGCCACTAGAGGCAGGCTCCAAAAAACTCTGGCTCCAACTGACTTCAATTCAAAAATCCTCAATTTCAATCCTGAAATATTCAGTCAATACATTTCTCCACAAGTCATTGTGATGTCATCAGATAAAGTCAACTCTTCTTCTCAGAGATCTGGGGGGAGGAGTTAGGGGCGGGGCTAGTCTGATTGAGAGGTGGTCCATCTGAAAATCATTTCATCATTAACCCTTTTACTCCAAACATTTAGCTGCTGACAGAAAGTGACGTGTGTCAATCAAATCACTGTAGTTCCTCTACCGTAATGTAGGCAATATGTACGGCATGCTGCACATCACGGTATGACTCCATTCCCCTGCATTACTGCCATAATGTATGTAATATATACAAAATGCTCCACTTATCCGCTTTCAGAATCAGCTGGAATCAAGTCGCTAGCATAAATACTGGAGGAATTACAGTGAGTTGGTTTATGCTAGTCACACCGGCGACGTGCTCGGTTTTAGAGGGTTAAGGAATTGCATTAACACAGGACGCAAATTTTTACATCGCATGTATTGTGACGTGCACTTGCAATTGTGTACTGGTGGTTTCACCACACAAGAGTAACAGCCAATAGGAGTATTCCTCCTGGTAACCGTAGTGACCGCCACTTCCACCATCAACAATGGACGAGATCCCAAATACTGCTCCTTTTACCTGCTGGTGAAGTCCTAAAAAAGTAGAACATCTGCTCTGCTTCTTGGTACAGAGTTAAAGTTGTGTTGTAAAGATGTGGACGGACACAGACAGCGACAATAAGCCCCTCCCCCATTGCTGTTTGGTGACATTGAGGAATCAACGGTACCACGTGGCACGAATTTAACGCTCGAGTTTAAACTTTTTCAACTCATATGATGTGAATCTTGTGAGTTTGGACTGAGTTTGTGTTGCTTTTCCATTCGCGCCTTCCCATTCACTTATTATGTAATTGTGTCGTGAGCGAAAGTCCCGCCGTGTCCTGTGTGAAAGCAGCATGAGGCTTCAAAAAGAGAAAGATTTAAGGGCATGGTTAGCTCGATCAACAGGTCTGGTCTCCAATAAGATCAGCTCTGAAGTCCAGTCTCATAAACAGTGTATGTCTTTGGTCAGGTTTGATTTTCAAATGTAGGTGCTGTATTCACTCTGACCTTCTTAATGAAGTGACCCTGGAAAGTGATGTCCCGGGCGGTTTCGTGAGGAAGTGCCATTGGGACGATGTTGCCCAGTCTTTGGGTCTCGTGGAGGACGGCGTTGGTGAAGGGAAGGTTCCTCCTGTCCTCAAACTGCACCTGACGATCTCCTACGACCCTCCTCAGCTCCTCCTGGACCTGGTCTGGGACATGAAAGTGGACAAAATTACATCACTTTTCTAATTTATCATTCACTCAGTTTTCTCTCTCCACTGTTTTAGTTTTTAGGATTTCTTGTTGGTTGTTATCTTAAGCTCTTACCCTGTATCTTTGGATACTTGGCCATAAACAGAAGTCCCCATCTCAGTGTAACTGATACCGTCTCACTGCCAGCAGCAAACAGATTCATGACCATCTTCATAAGGTTTTCATTGTGGAAGTAACTGTTGGTAATTCCAGATTCCTGCAGACACAGGCATGTGACAGGAAAGTTATTCAGTCTTCCTATCGTCCTTCGTGCAGTCAAACAGTTCAAAAAGGTTATTTAAGATATCGGTAAAACTACTTTGAAGCCAGGGGTTTGGCATTAGAACGTGGCCATGTTGGTTTTTTGGAGCCAGAAGTGACCGTATTTGGATATGAAGGGAGGATTGAGGAGGCGGGTCTGGCCCTTGAACCTGAGGACACTGTCCAATGTGACTGGAGACTGGAGTTCAGGACTGTTCCCATTGGAGACCAGAGCTGCCAATCAAACTAACCCCGCCCCTAACTCCTCCCCTTCTCTCAGCCTAACATCTCCTTAATGATGAAGTAGTTTTCAGATGGACCACCTGTCAATCAGACTAACCCCGCCCCTAACTCCTCCCACCAGATCTCTGAGAAGAAGAGTTGACTTTATCTGATGACATCAGAATGACTTGTGGAAAAAATGTATTGACTGAATATCTCAGGATTGAAAATGAGGATTTCTGAATTGAAGTCAGTTGTTTTTTTGGAGCCAGCATCTAGTGGCCATCAAGAGTAATTTGGCCTCATTTTCAAGCCCTGTTGCTTCATCCATTTCTATGCAGTCTATGATGTTTTCATAGGAATCCTTATGCTGATATATTATCCATGTCAGCTTTTTAAAGTACATGTTTTGTCCCAATTCAACGCTGTCCTGCTGCTGGAAAAGAATACATTTACAGTCATCATCATCAGCATAAAATTTGTTATATAGCGAGAGCCCTACCTCCAGTTGTTGTTTGCGTACCAGGAAGGCATCCACAAGTCCCCTGCACATCTGGGGATTGAGGGTTTCTTTTAAACGATCAAATAAGACTTGGTTATGTTTCCTATTGGCGTGGTTCAACTTGTGGAATTTCTTCCTGTTGGCAACCCACTTGAAGAGCCTTGGAAACAGGTTGTACACCTGTCAAACATGATCAGTAATTAAAGGTAAACAGTACTGCTTCAGTTCATGCTTCATGGATTGTTTTGTCAGTCACTCTGAGATGTATGAATAAGACCTGTATCGAGGGGGTTCCAGGAAGGCGCATTATCTCACATGTTTGATTCACCAGAGTAATAAACTCTGGATCATCATACTCAAACCTGCTGCCGTAGACCATGGAGCTGATGATATTAGACACTGCATAGTTCAGTGTGTGGGCTGAAGCAAAAGCTTCTCCTGCGACAAAACAGAAAAAATACAGAAGTAAATATATATTTACATTCAGGTTGTAGTAATTTAATCAGGTCCAAACTAATTAAGTTACTTTTACCTTTGAATTTCCTAAAAACTTCTACCAGGTAGTGACTCTCCTCAGTGATTTTGTCCTCACATGCCTTCTTTCCCATCCCAAAGTCTCTCAGGTTCATCAGGGTAAAGCGCCTCATTTCTTTCCATGTGTCACCGTTGGACCATATAATTCCTGAGGTGAAATATTAATATGAAGTTGAACTAACATACTGATTACAAGTGATGAAAGTTAAACCAGGCAGCCAGGTTTTACTTTTACCCTGTCCTTGGTTAGTGTCGTGGAAAATTTGCATTTGCTGTCTGTCACCAAATACTTCAGCATTGTCAACAAGCGCCTCCTTCACCGTCCTGTACCCGGCCAGGACCACCACCTTTTGAGGTCCCAGGTAGACGGTGAAGACTGATCCATATTTCTTGGACATCTACAAACAGCAGGAAATGTTCATGTTCTAATAATAGTTATAATAATAATGATGGTTTGGATTTATATAGCGCTCTTATCTGAAAGTCCAGACTCAAAGTACTGTCAACAACCATTAATCATTCACACCTCCGACAGCTGCCCTGTCGGAGGTGTGGCTGCCAGTTTTGTGCCTCAGGCCACCAAATCATTTACTCAACATTCATACAGGGCAAGGTGGGTAAATTGTCTTGCCTAAGGACACATTGATAATGATTGGGAGGAGCAGGAATCGAACCACTGACCCTTCGGTTGGTAGACTCTACCACTGAGCCACTGCCGTCCCATGTTTTCTTCTGTTCCTCTGTCTCTGTCTGCAGAGCAAATCCAACAATCTGCCCTAAGAACAAACTACTTCAGTATCTCCCTCACCTCCAGTAATGTGTAGTAGGGGGTCTTCAGGTCCAGCTGCAGCAGGTTCCCGAGCAGGGGCAGCGGTGCGGGTCCTGGAGGCTCCTTCCCCTGCTCCTGCGAGTTGAAGCTGGAGGAGGAGATGAAGTAGAAAAGCAGCAGGACTGTCAGAGTCCCCAACAGGGAGACAGAAGTGAAGGACTGGAGGAGAACATCCATTATCCCCATGACAGCACACAGTCAGTGTCCACAGTTTGTACTGACACACAATGACTTGGCACACTGGTGAATAAATTGACACAATGTTCTCGGGTTTCAGTAGAAATGGGAGGGTTTTCTTCTGTGTCAACTTCAAGGACATAGATAATGTTTAAAGAAGGCCTATAACACTCAGTCCCAGCTTCATATGAGCAGCTGGAGCAGTTATGCAACTCAAAAAAGTTTTAATCTAGTTTTGTTCAGTCCCTCTTTTCATTGACAGAAAGCAGACGTGGTTCTGCAGCACGGTGCTAACGTAGCTTTGACTGGAAATGCAAACTTCAAACCAGGAAGGAATCATTAATCATTGTGTGATGTGCAAATATTTGTACCTGCAGGTAACACAGTGTGCACGGTGATAGTCAGAGTAACAAGTTTCCCTAAAAACATCAGTATCCAGGGTACAATAACAGACTTTAGTGCAACTTTAAAATTATACTCAGCTGATGGAGGTGATCTACGTGAATGTAGGAGCAATTTTTTCTAACTTGATGAATTAGAGAAAAATTGCAACCATAGCAAGACAAAACATAATTTGTCTCCTTCGACCATGGATCGCCTGTTGAGTCCTGGTGACCCCTGGTGACCCCTGAGTGGCACAATATACCGGATGAGTGAGCCCAGAAGAGGATTGGGGAATATGGGCTGTGATCAAACAGACAAGTGGCAGGTGAACTAGGACATGAAACAGGTGCAGACCTAATAGACAGACAGTGTGGAAGAGAGATGGGAGACAAGGGAGGGCGCTGTGCACAACCCAGACCTTCTGCAGGCTTTTTGTTTGTTTTCATTTCCAGTTAATGTTCAGTCCCAAACCGTTACATACTAGTTTGTTTGACTTGGTGTCCGGTTTCTCGGGTCAGTGGCAGCTTAATATTCCACATTTCTTTGTAAACCTCTGGCTTAGGGCCACAGAGATCAGGTGGTCCATATGTCAAGTCTCATACACATTGGACAGTGTCCTCAGGTCAGACTTTATGGGTTAGATCCACATCCCACATCCACAAACCCATGAGTGACGCCACATTAGCGTCATATGTGTGTGTATAGTAAAATCTGCAAACGGTGAAAACCATTGATTTTCTTCTGCTTCTTCTGCTATAAAGTTATTTTCAGCTGCTGAGTTTTCACAGCTTCAAAATGCTTTCTAATCTTGTTTTGTGTTTTTATTGTTGTTTTATTGTTTTATTGTATTGTACGACCTGGGTCTTCAGTGGTGCAGGAAGTACAGAGGCCGTGGAGATGATGACACATGGTCGGACTGGAGGTAATGCCAAAACTAAAGCAGACAGCCTGACAAACTCATTTATAGTTATATTAAGTGCACACTGTATTTTCAGACAGTTGTTAATATTTCACCACAAATTTAAAAAATCTGTTGTTGTATGAATTTGCAGTTAGTTGCCATGCATGTCGTTGTGTTTTCTTAGTGAGTGTTTGTGCTAATGTGCTGTTGGATGGTGTTCTCTTTAGTATTCTCCTTCATCGTGCTGCCTCACTGTTGTAAAATCTGCCACGTCCTGTCCTGTGGTGTAATGTATGCATTTTGTGCTGTGCTTCTTTTATGTCCTGCAGGTTTGGCTTGGTGGTTATGCAGTGACCTACACCACTGTCAAAGCTCCCTCCTCTTCTGCTGCAGCATCCACTGATCCCAGTAACGTCTGTGCAAATATCAGTTAACCAAACAAATAACAGACCACAAGATTGTTGCATTTAATCATTATAATGATAGCTAATTGGTTGACATTGTCTAATATTAAAAAGAACGTACGCAGAATTTCACTTTGCTCTGGAGTACCACTTGCTTGTACTTCTTACCCCTTGTTTTTCATTATAAAATGTAACAGTTCATTAAAACCATTTTTAATGCACAAACTTTTAACAACTAATCCTTTCTTGCTGTATTTCTGTGAAAAACATTTTGTCCAGAAGGGGGCGTTGCAACTTAATTTATTTTTGCAAGAGCAGTGATCAAACGTTTATTATGTGGTGATTGAAACAAAAATATTAACATCTTTGCTTTATTGATTTGCTGCTGTGTACATTATTATTGACATTTAAAAAGAAAGAAAAAGAAATTAATCTATTATATTTTATTTTGTTATTTTTCCCCCTAAACTAGATATATTCTCCATCTACTATATTCTTATGTAGTTTAATTAAAGCTACAAAAATCGGTGTCCGCGTCAAGATGTGCAAAATCAACAGTTGTAACCGTGGAGGGGAGGAAAACCCCATTTGTTGCCAATATATCACTTGTTGACCTCTTCGTCCATCAAAATGATCCAATCAGAGAGCACCGTCACTTCCAAATATGGTAAACAATACTCTCACACCCGCCCCTCTTTGTTAGCTCGACCAATGGAAAGCCGCCGAGCGCTGGCAACTGCCGGGTGTACGAGCAACGGAGAGATCCAGGAGAACAGCAGGTACCCGCTGCTGATTTAATTACCTCCAAGGATTTAATCATGTAAGAGAGCAACGGCGCATTTTTACGGTCATGAAGTCGGGTTTTCTGAAGAGGTAGCCGACACCGAAGCTCCTTGCAGCCTGCGGGAATGAGCAGAAGAGGTATTTTTTTCCCCCGGGCTGGGCAGTTGGTGGGAGGCAACGGCCCCCGCAGTGTCGGTTAGCTAGCAACAAGAGTAGAAGTTCCAGATGAGCCTTTCAAAATAAGAGGAACTGGATGTATTTGATTAAATTTAGGACATAATATTCTTACGACTACTCCCAGAATCTTCACAGGTGATTATAATATGTTTTTTCTGTGTATTTTGCAGCGATTTGGTGGGCTAATTTGTAAAACGCGCATGTTTGATAAACGTGATATATTTTATTTTGAAGCTAAACGTAACATAAATCGGCTGTTGGTGCTAGCTAGCTTGACATACCGAAGATGAGGTGAAGTTACAAAGCCTCGAACCAAAACAAGACTTTTGCAGCCTGCGGTGGACAACAGGCAGCCTTGTTATGAATGGGACCTGCCTCGTGTCACCGAGGGTTTCTCGACTCGGATGCCTTTTAAATCCCAACCGTTATCTGAAATTGGAAAACAAAAACACGGTACGGTTCGAATTAATAACGGTTGGATGTTCAGCGGATTCACCCAAACGAAAGAAAACCCATGTCGATGTGAACTTGAATGTGCTTTGCAAAGTTACTTACTTGTGGCTTTTTAACAACATTTTTTATGCTGCATTATGATATTAACTGAGTATATTCTGCCTCTATGGGAGCTTGTGTTTCATTCCCATGAGTTTTTATCCTTCTGTAAGTCTTTAAATAGCACTTGGTCTTTTACTGTATTCACATTTTCTTTATATTTTTGTGTTTTTATTTTGCACCTTTCTTGCTAGGCGACTTGTAAGCTCTTAATGTGACACTTATCACGTTTAATGGGATTTTATTCATTACCTGATGTGTCACTGTTGTGATTTTAGACTTATTGTTTCTCCATTAGACACATTTACTGTAGGATATCAAACAGTATCTGTGACAACATTCAACAAGGGTTTTGTTTCACTGCAGGGATTTGTAGTTATGCTGTTCAGTCTTCATACCTTACTGAAGCACTGTCGTTCCTCTTCCTAAATAGGAAGGGAGCAGATCTTTTTTGGGTGCATGCATCACCTGGACAAAAAAGTACTATGATGTATGGAAATATTCCTAGAAGTGATTTTTGCATGTACTGTGTAAAAAGTACATGGAAGTACTTGATTTTTAGGATCCAGAATGTGTTTTAATAAAGTATTTGTCTCCCCCTCCCCACTGCCAGGTTAGCCCTTGAAGATCAACATGTACTGTCCAATGTTGGCTGACAAGAAGAAGCTCTTGTAGCTGGAGGAGGATCGCCTGCTCTAACTTTTCCTCCTCCTGGTCCTCCTCCTGGGATCCATGACCGGACCCAATTCCCCGAGCCGGACCGGCACCTCCCC
>OOFC01049538.1:34526-85975 GCA_900323345.1 Pseudochromis fuscus | reverse complement strand
CAGCAGCCCCCACTATACCGAGCAGTCTCCCTGTGCTGACTGAACTGTGTGCATGCGTGTGTGTGTGTGTGTGTGTGTGTGTGTGTGTGTCCATGTGTGTGTATCTATTGTGGTAAAAAGAGGGAAGGCAGCGGCTGGGGACTGGAGTGTGTGCGGGGTGTGTGAGGGTTTTTTTTTTTTCCCCTCACGAGCCACGCCACCAGTCCATGCCACATGGCTGCAATTTGTTCATTAGCTATGTAATAAATGTACACACACACACAGAGGTAATATTGTTCAAAGTTCTGCCTGATTGGATTCTGAAATTGAGGACCCTCTGGGGAATCACTTGTAGTCTGCCAGCCACTGTGACCAACACAAGACTGATTTCCTAACAAGGGTGTAGACGAACCCTGAAGAAGCACATTTACTGCGTATTTGTTGTAAGAAAGGCTATGAATATAAACTGGGATAATGTTAGTTGTGTAAGGTTTTGGGATTTTACAGACTAATATCCACACTGTTGTTTTGATTGCTCTCATATGGCTTCATGTAAAACTCTTTCCCTGTTACGTTGTGTGCTTATGCGCCAGAATCACTACAGGTCATTGTAAAGCTCTCGCAGTCACCTGGAAATAATTAATATTCACTCAGGGCCAATTGGAGGAAATCTATGCTCATCATCAGTGTGTCAGATGAGCTTGGGATGGTTGTTACAAATTACCTGCTGTCTAGGATATCAGTTTGACCAGAGGCTGGGTTGACCTGCTCTCGCCCTGCCAAGGCTTAGGACCGGCTAATAAACCACAAGCTAGTGGGCAATATTAGATTATGTGAAACTATATCTCAGCTGTCAGAAAATTTGGACAGAAATGTTACGGTGGAGAAAAAAAAAAACGGAAACACGGATAATAAACTCAATCTGTCTAGCCTCGTTTAGCCCGCACGTGCTAACCAGCGGCGAGGCTTCGGAGAAGAAGCTGCTTGTTCCACATTGAGCCTCTGGGAGAGTATGACTGCTGCTCTGCCATGAGCATACAGATCACCTTACACACTGGCTTTCCTCTGCTTTGATGACGGATGCACATACACACATACACAGCCATGCATGCCTGCTTCCACAGATACTCAAGAGCATTAAAAGGCCGGATTTGCTCACACACACACACACCTTCAGCCCATCCCCCACCTGGATTAATTCACCTGCTGCACCTGAGAATGCGACCGCCATGATGTCACCTGCAATCCCATCACTTCAAAGGCACAAAAGCACCTCACTGCCATCAGCACAAAGAGCAAACGCACCCTCTCACTTCCTCCTTTGTCCCTCTGTCCCCATAATGGTAATTCCCCTGCAGAAAGTCCGTACATAGTGAGGGGAGAATTACACAGTGTACTCTACAATCAGGTATTCTTGAGTTTCTGCCCACTGGCACCCATTGCGTGCACTACTGTAACAATGACAAGCTTTCTTTATTCCTCTTCAATCTCACTGACATGAAAGAAACTGCCCTGGTGCGCAAATTTGTGTGCACTTAAATGTGTCTTGTGTGTGTGTGTGACTGTGTACAGCAATTGGAGTGAAAGGTGGTTGCATGTAGTGAAAATCCCATGATTACAGTCCTGCCAGTTGTCTGCTCTCCCAAAAGCTCCTATTGGAAATGCTCACAAGCAGGGCATGATGTGATGAGACAAGGCGATAATGCAACCACCACATTAGTGCATGGTTAGCCATTAAAGGACCCAAATGAGATTATGAGGTCATATGGGAGGTACAAAGCCTACAGCCAAAACAAGAACCACTTCTGTGAAAGTAACAGCGCATGTTCGCAGAGGGGAGGAAATCTAAATGTGGAAAGAAGGAAAACAGGACAGGAGAAGGAAGAAAGAGTAACACAGGCAGATAAATACAGACAGACAGCGACACAGAGACGAGGCTTGATTGCGAGAGGTATTCCCTGTCTTGGAAATTTTCCATAGTGGTCGATTTCTGTAGTAATCCATCACTGAATAACACATGAATTCAGCATGATTTACCATCAAAACATCCAACTGAGCATGAAACAGGAGGGCCTAGCCCATCTTCCATCTCAGCTCAGTGGAAGGCTTTTCCATTGTCGAGTAAGGTGAAATAACAGCCGCTCAATGTACTGTAACACAGTGGAGATGCACCAACCCCACGAGCGTGCTATTCACAAGATGATGCCTACTGTGAAAATATTCTTCTGCTCTCTTTAGGAAGGAAAGAGCCGAGAGATGGAGAGAGTTTATGTATGTGTGTCAGAGGGACTGAAGAGATGCACACACAGAAGGAGATAGAGGATTCACCGCTGAGATAAAAATGGAATCCATTTTGGTTCTTGAAGCACTCTCATCCACAGTGTGAGGACCTGCTCGCTGAGTTAGCTTGCCATTGCTCATTCAGTCACTTCTCTTGTTTCCTCCTCTGCTCTGTTTCAATTGTTCCGCCTTCTCCACATTATACTTTTTATATAATTTCCTCCTTGACTCCATGGTCACACCTCTTTCCTTTCCTTTCCTTTCCTTTCCTTTCCTTCCCTCCTCCTCTTCCTCGCACTTTTCCTCTCTCTAGGCAGCCAGGCACCCCAACACTGTCTCAGGTCCTGAAACTATGGCAACGGAATGAGAGAGCAAGCGCTCTCTATGATTAATAGATGAGAGATGCAGTGCCAATCGCTGGGGCCTGGGGAGGAGGGACAGATGCACTCGAACAACGCCACGCAAACATACACACAGTCAGAGAGAGTACACACAATGAGTGCACACTCAACCCCCCCTCCACCATTAGCCACCCTCCGTGCTTTGTGGTACTATACACACAGAAAATGGAAAAGGGTCTGATTTACGCGCTACGCAGAGACACATAGACACATGCGCCATCTGCAGTGTTAGGGCTAAAGGAGCAAATGAAGAGGCGGCAGAGTTTTCCTGATGCTTAACATCCACATGACACACACTTCTTCTTTATTGACTCCCAACAAGCTCACCAACCACAGAAACTACCACAGTCATAGTAGCGGATGCGGCCCTAATGAGTCTTCACAGACTGTGGTCGTCCCCGTGACTCACAGCTGGTTTTCTCTCACCTGTAAAAGCACAACAGCAGGATGGGAACTAGGACATCATATTTTAACACTGGGTACCACAATTTACATCATCTGATCTGTGGTAAAACACTTGGCTCTTTTCAAGGCCAGTCATTCATCCATCTCCCAGGCAATTGCACAAAGCCCTGCAGCTTCTGGATTATCCCTGCAAATGCATTTCCTTTCCATTTGAGTAATGACGGTCAAGCAAACTCAGCTGTGACAAAGGTATTAGAACATGTTAATGTTGCATAGACTAAGTATTAGAAAGATGTTTCTAAAATCCATGCAGGCAAAGCTGATCTTAAGTGTTTGTGTGGATGGCTTTTCATTTAGCATGCAAGTTGCAAAGTTTGGCACCCTCGACAGTCTTCTCCGAGATGGGCTGGCTATCACTTTCTAATTCACTTAATTTCTAACAACAAAGCCTTGCCAGGGACCAACAGCCAAAACACCACCAGACACTCGCTTGCTTGGTCCTTCATGCCTCTGGCTTTTTTGGCATACAGTACACAACACGCTCAATCAATTATGCTAATGTAATGAGTATGAAGAGTGTTTAACACATGGATGGTAGATTTAATGGATGCACTGTGGAGTGATTTTTATGGAGCCACAAGGGTTAAGGCTGAGTGGGAGAAAGCAGTCAGTTAGATCAACACAATGAAACTTGGAAACTGGAATGTGTGTTTGTGTGTGTGCATGTGTGTGTGTGTGTGAAAGACAGAGAACAGGAAAAACACACTAAAGCAAGTGATTAGTGAGCGATTACATTCTCAGTGAGCCATGCTGTGAATAGAGCACACTGGACTGTACTGCACAGTGATATATATTAGGTGCCTATAGTACACAGAATATAATTTATCATCCCCTTTAACAGTGAGCAATATGTTCAGACTTAACTAGAAAGGATGGTCCTGTGAGAAAACAAACATCTGGCTTTTTAAAAAGTCAAATATTTAAACAAAGCAAACACATGCAAATTTAGACATAGGTCGACCATCTCCTCTCATCCAGTATAATATTATTCAGTAAGTTGTCTTTTATAAAATGAAAGGCATTTATCAAATAATGAGTTCAACTTGAGAGGGTAAGAGAAATCACAGCCAACAAAAATGAGAGAAATGGAGCAGCAGAAGGTTAAGTAGAAACTGTTTATACAGAGAGGGAGTTGTGTAATTTGTTATAGAAGGTTAGAATATCTTCCTGTTTCTTTTTTCACCCTCTGAATCACTGCAGACTCCCACTGAATCTAGAAAGACAGCTAAAATCAGCAAATATGCCGTGTAACATCTGTGATGGACAGTTCCATTAAAATACAAGGTTGTTTGCTTATGCTGACCTGTATTCCTAAAACAAAATGTGCTATAAAAAAACAAAAAAAACCCATACACAAACTCATGATTATAGCTTTTTCCCGCTCTATGTTCCATTACTGAGGTTTTTCATTTAGCGTTACGGTGTTACAATTGAAGCAATTTAGGAAAATGTGGAAACTGGAAAATGGGTTAAGCATCAATAAATCACATTCAGATGAGTGAGATGGGTTTGATGTCTTCGTGTACTCTAATTGTTTCAAAAAAACATCCCACACACCGAGGACGCGCATCAATAAAACATGGCTTTTATAAAATATGCATAAATACACACACTATTGAATGCTGGGTATTGACACTGACTGAATGGGGACCAGTGGTTAACAGCAGCTGACCGGGCTCATTGTTTACGATAGCAGGCCGATTCATTTGAACGAGGGCAAAACCATTTATCAATTATTCAAACCCATTGTGTTCAGGCAGCATCCGCAACTGTCCTTAACTGGCAAAAGTAAATACTAACTCCCTCTGTCTGTCTGCATCTCTCTCCCACTCTCTCTCTCACACACGCACACACACATACAGTGTGACAAATTCACATCAGTCACACACAATGCCATCCCCATTGCTATTGTTAGGGGATCGGCGGATCAAACGCTCCGTGGAGCATTGCTCCAAATACAAGCAACAATTCTGGTCACTCTGGTCTGTTCTGCTTCTCCAGGAGGACAACAGACTCACTGTTGTCACAAAGGTAATCATGCTGTAATTCATGTATCAGCACCACAACATGTCAGTGTATAAAGTGTTAATGGCAGGATTAGCACTCTGGTTTGTGGTGTTGTAGCCTTCATGGAACAGTATGGTGGGATTTACAGCCTGTGCAACATCTCAAAAATGCCTCCAGGACATTTGGATGCCTTGAGGCTAATGTTGTAGGAGGAGCAGTGGTAAAATGTTAAAACATTCTGCTATTTCACATTTTAGATCTATGTGTAATCCCCAGCACAGTGTGTATGCTGACTGCAAAAAAACATAAGGTCACAGATGAGGAAACATGTGCAGAGCAGCACCAAATAATTCCAGTCATTTCAAGAAATACAGATGAACTACAACCCTCTTTCTCCTCAGAGCTGGTGTGAAATATTTCTATCCGTCCCCCCGTTTTTTTAAAGCTGATACTAGAATTATGTTTCCAAAACGCCATGCACGGCTGCTGAAAATCAGCTGACAAGAGGCATATTTTGCTGTGTGCATCCAATACTGCTTGGATTCACCCATTTATATCATCTCGCTTGCACACTTCTTAATATATAACCAACATTTAGAGTTTTTAAATCCTTCTTCTAGCTTTTTCTAGTGCCTTTGGGGGTTCTTTCATATTGGGAGAGGAGAGGAGAGGAGAGGAGAGGAGGAGAGAGGGGTAACCACAGAGTAACTGGGTGTTGGCAGTCGGGCTGCTGGATGTGGTTTGTGAGGCCTCTATCTTTCTTTCCAAGCTTGTTAAAGAAATAATGCGCAGCAGCACAATCTAATGGCAAATCCACTTCTGAGACCGGCACTCCTGGTCAGAATTACAAACATTTGATTGATCTTGTGGACATGAGTAATAGTGACCACTCCACCGCCTGGTCGCCTGAAACCCCTGAACACACCCTAACCAGTGCTGTGTGCATGTTTGTGTGTGTGTGTGTGTGTGTGTGTGTGTGTGTGTGTGTGAAACAGAGAGAGAAAAAGTCTCAGCCTGCAGAGTAATTCACTTAAGAACAATAAAAAAAAAAAACCCTGAATGTAAAATGCCTCATTAATTCAAATCACATCCCTATGATTCAGGTTAGAGTTTTATAGAAAGAGTGGAAATGAAAAGATTGTCAACACAAGCTGGATTATTACTTCCACTGGTAAATTTGCTGTTATGATTCTAAATTTTCATGTGATGTGAAAAAACATGGTAAATGGAAATCCCATCATGCACTGCAATAATGAAGCAAGCACTTGACTCTTGTGCGTTTTTCCGACAAATCAGGCATAAATATGTTAATAAGCTCATATGATTGTTCAGACTGTTCAACTTATTTCAAATCCACGACTAGCTGCTTTATGTCTGTAGTTCTGTAACATTTTTCGAGAGGCTGAGAAAAAGCAGTGATTAGTCAGAGGAGCAGAAGGACAACAGTCGGTCCAGTTCTGCAAGTTCCCACAAACACATTTCTTATTTGCACACATGTACCTGCTACAGGGAGTGATATGCTGACATTGTTTTTTGTGTGTGATTAGCGTTAGTGAGATCAAAAATAGGTCTTTTGAGACTTACACCTCTTTATTCCATATGGATACACAGCATAAGAGGGATTACGCACGAAATTATGGTGTGTTTATATCGGCAGATGGTATTCTTCTTTTAGGAAAAAAGCATCGCACTACCATGTGAATAAAATTGACACTTGCTGATGTGTTTTTTATGTTTAAACAAGCACACTTAGTTGATAAAGTAATCCCGTGGAGCTTGTGCACTTGTCGCCCGGCAGCCCGGCTGTACAGAAAACAAGCCTCCGGGGCTGGAGAAAGACTGGGAGAGGCGATAAGCGCATAAAGTTTGAAATAAACAAAGAAGCCTTACCTTCAGCTCATGAATGGATATGCTTCGGAGTGATTGTACAGCTCTGCCTTTTAGTAATCCATGAGATATGTCTCTCAAAGCAGTTCAGATTGGGCTCGTTTCAGAATAACAACACGAGCGCTACTTTTCTCTTGCGCTTCTTTTTGTTACATACCGCGCTCAAATCACACCTCGTCAAATCGGAATATCCATCAGAAATCCACACTAGAGAGAGAAAAAACGACGTTTAGGCTTTTAAACTCCTCTCAGGTAAACTGAACGGACGGAACCAAGCGGGTGTCCCAGAACTAGCTACGGAGCGGAACGCAGTCCCTTCCACAAAAGCCGACGGTCATCCTATTTGGAGATGAAGCTTCTTACCAGACTGGAGCGGAGCGCAGCGAGCCCAGCTGTCACCCACCCGCTACACACACACACTCTCTCACACATACATAGGGAGGAGCTACGTCTATGGAACGGGAGCTATTGTGTCAATGGGTGCCAGTTATGGACAACTGTATTTCTATTTTTACGCAGCGGCATTTCATAAGAATGCGCGTTGGAGAAGGAGAAAGCTTAAGCGCTATTAATAGTATCCACACAGATAAAAGAAAAATGTTAGGAGGTTAAGGAGAATTTCCATAAGAATTATTCGCATTTTGTAAATATGTAGCCTGGTCTGTTGGCTCCGTGTCACGCAAACTGTCAGTGGTAATTTAAAGGACACAATAAAGATGCGGGTCCTCCTTCATGCCACCCGCATCACCCCACTTTGTGCAGATGCGAATCGGAATGTGTCCAGGTTCAAAGCCTCTCTTGTCTGTTGTCCACGGTCTCAGGACCGCCCTTCCTTCCCTGGTGGTCTCTCCTGGTCCCGGGCTGGCAAGCGCGCACGCACGCAGCAGGAACGCGTGCTGTGCAGTGGCTGTGATTTTCCAAATGAGCCCTGACTTTACTTGGCCCCCGCCCCATCACAGGGCCCATCAGGTAAAGTTTAACAAACAACAGCAAAGTTTGAAAAGTTGTTGCTTGAATTCATGGTACATTTACAATCTGATGATGCATGCTCCACATCCCCTGCCTCTCTTACACACGCACACACACGCACACACACCAAGCCAAAATCAACATCGATTTGTCAGATTAAAAACTACAAGCCTGCCGCATAGCACAAACACAACTGCTTGCACATGCTCTCAGATACACACCCACAAAGTATGGTACGTAAACACCTGTGTGGACGTCTAGTACATATATATATATAGATACATAAGCTCCAAAGGGACAGAGTGAATGTGTGTGAGGCTTTGGCTTTATCATTACATGCTAACAAGCCACCTGTGAAAGCAGAGTGTGTGTGTGTGTGTGTGTGTGTGTGTGTGTGTGTGTGTGTGTGTGTGCTCCTGAGTACAGGCCTGTCAGGCATTATTGCTGTCTTGTTACTGTAACAGCTGAGTACAGTGCTGCCTCCACAGGCCCAATGCCAAACACTATACAGTGCTTCTTTAATGTAAACTAATGCACTCCTGCCTGCCAACCCTTTTCTTATCTGTCATCATTTAATTTGCTTTAAAAACAAAACTCATTTACCATCATGCCCTTGAACCATACAGGGCTCTGCACACGATGGAGAAAACATAATCACTTTGTTGTTTTCATTTTTGCTCATGCCCACAGATTTGTTTTCCAATTGTGTGGTTGCTCAAAAAAATATCCTATTATAAACATGCTGCAATTGAAACGTGATGAATATGCAAATACAAGCATCTTTTTTGGCAATTAACTGGATTGAATACATGCATGTATCATACGTTGCATGTCACGTGAAGCAGGCTTGTTCTAGGTCATTAAAACTCTCCGTGAATATTACATTTGAATGCAGGTTACTGTGCATTGTTGATACATGCAGGTGAATCATCATGGATACTATATCCATTCTGATCTACTAACATCAGGAGTCTTGCAAATGCTGCAAGCCTCTAACCAAACTACGTACAACTCTTTCACCCACACTGACTTCATCTTTACGTTCTTTAAGCTCCGTCTCCCTCACACACACTTTGAAGTGGAAGTGTTGCGAAGTGTGGGAGGCGGGAAGGGTATAATTTGAGCTCAATAATGTCAAAATACACACCAGTTAGTTTGAACTCTGGAAATATGCTCGTGTCAGAGCTTATCTTGCTTATCTTGCTCAAGTTGTCCCAGGCGCATTAGGACTTTGTGTGTGGAGGAGAGGCAGCTGAAATAGAGCAACCATCACAACCCGGACTGGGACAGACAGCAGGCACAGAGCGGCAATCCTGCAGGGACTCAGCTCAGCTCATACCCAGGCTTTTTTTTTAACATCTACTGACTAAATGCTCTTATACGCCCTCAGTCTTCTCTCTAACCCTTGGAACTCAACACACTACCTTCCCAGTGTCACAGATATCCTCTGCTCACCTTACTGGCTCCTGGTAATGTCTTACAACTAATTCTTGCCCTTGTGCATGGCCTGCAAAGATACCTAATGGACTGTGCCCACCTTCCTCAAGTGTGTGCCATTAAAATTTTTGTAACAACCTGCAGCAATTTCCTGTGCCTGTGACACCTCACCCCTCTCCTCTTCCTCTTCCCCTCTGATAAGAAGCTACACAACAACAGAAGAAGTGCTCCTTTGTTTAAGTACCAGTGTATGAATGTAAAAATGCTTCATTACTCGTCGTGTTTGCTTAGGTAAAAGTGCATACTGCTGCTGTGACTGATGCTTTATTGCATATGTCGTTGTATATGTTTACATTGTTGTGCAAATGTTCAAGCAACATTAGATTTTTGTAGCTGGAGGAGCTTTTGACAGTTGGGATCTGACCTCTTGCAAAGGGTCACAACTTCTCAAACCTCAGGTATTGTGAGATAATGAGGATGTAAATATGAGTAAATAAAGTTCTGCTCGTGACTGCTGGATGGTCTGACTGTTGCTTTTTGTGATCTCACTTTAAAATAATGTATTTACGCCTCAGCTATATATTTTTTTTATGTGTAATGTCTGTGGGACTCATTGAGGTTTTGGACCTCTCTGCCTGCTGGAGTCACAAGAGTTTTGCTGCTCCTTTATATAACAACATGGTGTAGGTGATAGGATGTCTGTTGGAAGCTTGCTGAGCTGTGTGTTTTTTACAGCTGGACCACTGGAGGAGCATCATTTGTTAAAACTGCCATTGCTGCTGCTGACCAAGTCCTAATGGCTGCTGCTCACCTGTGGATCATACAGACAGCTGAGAAAGAAACACAGCCCATTTACACCGGTTACTGCTATTGTACTGTTGCCGGCCACTCACTGAATCTGTCTGCCAGCTCTCCACTCAGTGCTTTAATGGGCAGCGCAGCGTGTTTATTTTCTCCAAAGCGTGTAAAGTGGAAAATAGTAAATATGTAGTTAGATCTAAAATTTGTGGCTGCCCAACATACTGCTGATTACTAAACCTTTCCATGTGTGATTTCTGGAGCATAACTAATGTATCTGCATCTGTTTCTGGCATCTTATAATTGATCACTTGTGGATCATGCTGAAAACAAACAGGAAAGTGGGGATTATAAGGATCTGGTCTCACGCTGGTAAACAGCTACAGGCCTGAAAGTGATACTCTTGTTTTTCTTGGGGTTCAGTCACTGTTTAATGAGTCTGCAGCACATCCACAATACTTTATTAACATATAAGTAGACTTCTTTTTGTGAAGCAGAGATCAACTTAACCCTTTAATGCCAAATGTATCATATTTGATACATGAGTTTTTGAGACATTTACATCATCAGTGTGATATTTAGGAAAAAAATTAAAAATCTAAAAATTTATAAAAATGTAATTAAATTTAAAAAAATCTCTCTCTCCCTCTCTCTCAATCTATATCTATCTATATATTTTTCTATATGCATTTATTTTTATTCTTACCTTTATTTATTTATTTTTTGTCAGAACATTCAATAAACGCTTGGATTTTAAAAGTTTAGAATTTTTTTATACAGTATACAACATGAGGTAATTAACATTTTAAACACCTGGGTTACCATGGTAACATTAGTGATTTACCAATGGAAATTTGAGTGAATGTAAGTTGATATTGCTTTAAGAGAAAACTTTATGACACCACTGAAATGGACCACGCCATCTCTATCACATCGAAACGTGTTCTGCTCGAGCCGGAGAATAAAATACACGTTGTTTTTTTTGTTTTTATTAATTATTCTTACTGTTTTTGTATTTTAATGATGATTTTAGACAACTGGACAAAGTATTGACCATTATTTTCATATGCTAATGATATTCTGGATTAAAGTGTGAAAGTTTCCAAAGTACTTTTTGAATTAAATTACTATGTAGAGTTACTGTTTGTGAAATATTACCAAGGCTTCTGCTATTGCAACCTCCTATAAAACAGTTAGACATTATGATTAATGATGTGCATGTGTCCCAGCTGTAAATTAGCACTTTAGGCAACATAGAGGGAAATAATAATGAATAATAATAAAAAGAGAAAAATTGCTTGAAGTATATTGAAACAGGACATGTTTTTATAACATTAGGCACAAGGGCCACCATGTGGAGTAATGACTATATGCGGTAACTGAGTTAAATAATATTTCATTTTATACATTAGAAAGCAGCTTTTATAAATTCTGCTAATTCAGTAGATTGGGAGTAGGTGACCTGTTATGTATATAAACTAGACTACTTACTACATACTGGTGTCAAACATCTTCTTATTAACTAAAAATACACTGCACAAATACGGCACAAATCAAAAATGTATTTGGCATAAATTCAAAATGTTTCTCTGTGTATTTACAGTGTGTAATGACTGTTTTCCCCCTACGTGTGTGTGTCTGTATTTATGTCTACTGCACATCTGATATGCTATCTCCTCCTTGTGAGGTAACTGTCAAATACCTCAAATCAAGAGCAATAGTCAACAGATCCTGGATGATAGGATGTCAGTTTGTGTGTAAATGCGGGAATATAAAAAACAGAAGAAGCTGTGATGCTGTTGCCCCTGAGCAGCAGAATAATGATCATCATACGCCTGACAGTTATTTCTCACAGGGACATGTCACTCACACACCTCTCAATGTATATGTGCACATACGCAGCTTAACACTGATTAACACACACCTACATACATACAGAACCTGTAAGTCTCTACACGCTCACATGTTCGGGGTTTTTATGAGGATTTGAGGATAATTGGAAGACACAAGGAGGTATTACAGGAAGTAAGAATCACCCAGTGTCACTGGAAGAGCAATCACATTTTTAGCATCATCTGACACTTTAACACAATTTTAATTGGTCTCCGAGAAAGTTCCAGCAGACACTTTTTTTTATCTTTTACTGTATCAGCACTACCTGTTGAAGTAGAAATGATGTTAGAAAAAAAAAAAACTGTGTTCATTTGTATTCAGGGATGGCACACTGCAACAAACTCTTTATATGGCAACATAAATATCAGCTACTTAACACAGTTTGCACCTGTTAACAGTAACAAGTAGGCAGTGTTTGGAGTGTGTGCACGGCATGAATGTTTCTAACAATTCAACAATTTTATTACATTTTATCATCTTTAATTTGCAGACATTTTTACACTGCTATGTTGTTGCATACTGCACTAAAAAAAAGTGCAAGCACAGTCTCAGCTACTATCAGTGAGTGCTGTAAAAATATGATTATACACTACAGGGTAAAATGTATTCGGCCTTACTGCACAGGATTTCTGCCATTAATATGTAGTCAATAGTTGCCAAAAAATATTAAAAGCCCTACTAGAAATTGGCTGTGAGTTTAAGCCAGAAGCATCTCTGTCAGCATATATATCTTGAATGCGTGTGTGTGTGTGTGTGTGTGTGACCTGTAATGGCAAAATGATGTAAAGCATAGCTGAGTGAGGTACAGTAAGAAAGTACTGTAAGACTGTACCCATACACACACACTGTACACATACACACACACACACACTCACACACCAGCCTGCTGGGCCTCGCCCCAGCCAGCTTCAGTTTCCTCTGTGCATCCAGGTTTGCATGAAAGCCATGAATAAGTCAGCATTTCTGCATGATAGGTCTGTAACTAGGAGTGACAGTTAGAGAGCATAGTCTTTAGAATCTCAGATGAGATTCAGTGTGTGTGTGTGTGTGTGTGTGTGTGTGTGGAGAGGTGGGTGGGGGGCTGAGTGCTTGTGCATGTGCGCCTGTGTCCTCCCCGTTCCCTCATCTACCTCACAAATGGACGTCATGCTGTTGGTGAGGGCTGAAAGAGAGAGGGAGGATGTTGACGTCAGCTGCAAATGGAGCTGTAAGGTGAGGAACCACCGACGGTTCAGACACACAGAGCGGGCCAGCATCACATAACCAGACATCAGGACTGCTGGGTTGACTTTTTATTCACGTGTTTTGAAATATTGTAAACATGAAGTTTATATATGTTTTCCACAAGTAGTGGTACGCTCAATGGGGGAAAGAGTCGTACTGCCCAGAGCCTTCATTTTAATGTGACTTATTTATTGTTGATTATCTATGCATTGGTGAGAGAAAGGTAAGGGAGATCTCCAATTATAGTTTGAAAAAAATTAAAAAATATACTTTTTTTTTTTACAAATCTGTTTCATGTTGGTATCCCACTGTCACACATACTGTAGTTTATCATTATTGTTTTGTATGCTGTTGTTAAATGGCTTTATTTTTTTGCATTTATTTCTTGGCCCTGCTCCTAAAGGTCCTGTTCTCACGACCAACCTGTGCAATAACAGGGCAAACAAGAGTGTGGTTCAAGAGTTCAGCCTTATCTATGTCCGCTTATCTGCTCTCTGGCAACATGACAATTTTTATCTAATTAACAGAGTATCAAATGTCAGGTAAGACACAGCTATAGCAGACACTGGGTCTACTCGTACTGGTTTTACTTGTTAGAAAATGAAAACAGATTTAAGATTCATTTCACCACAGTATTTTAAAGGACATAAATAGTGACTTTAGGCTGCCATGGATTAAACTTGGTTGACACATACTCCATCACCCTGGCCCCAATTCAAGCTTTGTTCCTCCCTTGTCATTACAAAGACACTCTCACCCAGCTGTCTGGCCATAACCATTGTCTTTACACCTGTCAGTGTACGTGCAGCACGTTGACCAACTGTTTGATAAACATCTGATACGAGGACCGACACACGCCATTGATACAAAATAACCAGTTTCATTGGCTCCATCTGTAAGTGTTTATTATGTTTGTGTTAAAAGTGTTTGCCCAGATTTTATGTTCTAACACATATTTTTGCAGGAAGCAGAGCTGACCTTTGTCTCCTTGCTTTGTCTACATGAGCAAGCAGGATATTTGTGTACAGTACAGTGCACCTTGTTGCACCTACGAATGCATATCAGGTGTTGAGTGAAATTGATTTTATGAGGAAATGATGCTGCAGAGCACAGCATCGCTCTGAAGAACTACAATAGCATACAAAGTGGAAACAGATGTTCCCCTGACATTGCATATTATTATTCCCATCTTCATCCCAGCTCGTATCCAGATCCAGATCCAGATCCAGATTTGACTCCAGTGTCTCAATTCTCTCCCTGAGCTCCAGCTTTAACTTCACCTTGAGTACGGCAGCTGATTTAATGACATGTACACACAGCCCCTACTGAATAAGTCATCCAGCCTCTGCTTACACACCCATAGTGCTCATCTATTTTTCAGTCCGGGGCATTTCTGTCTTTCCTTCTCACTTCCACTTTGTCTGCCTGTCCATGTCTCTCTGTCGGTGTCTCTTTGTCTGCATGTAAATACTATGTTTTTTTTCAAGCTGCAATCACTTATTCTGTATCACTATTGTTAGGCATGTTCATATTTTCTCCTCATGGATTGCTTTGATTGGATTGTGGTTATTTGTCACTGGCTAGGGTTCAAGTGGTCAACTTCCAGGTAACAGAAGGAGGGAAAATAACTGGTTGAAATTGGACTTTTCCCTGAAAAACCACACAATTTGCACACTTGATAACAGATAATTCCCCTCATTTAAGGTGATTGTCAAAACAGTCTGCTTTCTGTGTACTGTACCCTGATTTATTGTAGTTTGTATTGGGTTTTATCCACAGTGGTGCAGTGAAAGCACCTTTAGATACATAATATCCTGTGCTTTTATTACAGTGTCACCTGAGAATTAATGTCATTATGATCAAGCCTTTGCATTCCTCCACAGACAGACCTTAGCTTTGAACTGCTGAATGATTGATGGGTGAGATGAAAGTGAATGTAGGTCACTGTGGGTGAGGGTCGACGGAAGCTGCATAAATCAGACAGGCATAATAACCAGATATCATGGAGGATAATGGCCCAACCAGAGCCATTACAGGTATATTCAACAGCTATAACTCAACAATCTGCCACAGCCACTAAATGCTAGATTGCACATTTTACTACTAACAGATAATTTGATGTTGTAGAAAACACGGGGATGTTAGTGGTGTGAACGTGAGGTGACTCCTGATTGGAGGTCAGATAGAGTGAGTTACAGGTACATCACTGACCTAAATTATGGCTCATTCATGTGAAGATGACAGAAATTATATACGTATTGTCAGCAATAGCTCACCAACTCCAGTTTTTTTTTAACATATACTGGATTGGGGTAGTGTCTTGTGACAGGAGATAGACTAGATTGCTATGTTAAATGTTTTTCATCTCCAGTGTCTCCACGCTGTATCCGATTTATTATCAGATGAGTGTTGTTTGAGAGAGATGTGTTCTGGACGTCTGCTCTGTGATCTCTGTTTAAATCATGTAAAAATATTCTTGTCTCCTCATTAAGCAAATTCACTCCACATTCCCTCAGACAGGAGGAAGCAGCCAGACAAAGACTGATGCCAAAGTATCTGATGATAAAGAGGCTTGAGCGCAAAGGAAGTCAAAACACATCCAGGCAAATACAGCTCAGCCATAGCACACCTTAGTACTTACAACAAGGAGAAATCTAAAGTGGAAAGATTGCATGTGTACAACTGTGTGAGCTTCAAATCTGATGTGTGGTATACGTACGGATAATCTTTGCTCAAATATTGACAAAAAAGTTTCCTCTTTGTTTTTCTGAGATGGATAAAATATTTCATTTTAAATTTGCATGGCCCAGAATATAAAGATATCAAATAATCACCTCTGTTGCTCATCTTAGTCAATACCCATACATTATTCTATTACAGTACATTGTTGTGTATCATGAAAAATTCATGATGACATGACATCTATATTGCATTACCACTTGCCCCAGATTTCAGCTGTATTTTTGACACACATTAGGCTGCGTTAGGCTCTCAGTACACAGCTAGGCCTCTCCTCTCTTGCTAAAAACTCACCAGAGATTCTCCTCTGAAAGAATTCAGTTCAATTTCGAGTCGCTCTGTGAAAGCAGCGCTGGGTGTGTAGTATCTTTGTTGCAATCTAGAGATCAGCTGCAGACTCAACAAAAAAAAAAAAAACTCTCAGCAAAGAGGGACCCCTAAGTTCGCTGTATCTGTGAGAGAAGATGACAGAAGGAAATTGAAAGTGATGCAGGGCTATCAAAAGAGCAAAAAGACATAAATAAAAGGCGGAGAGAGGGGAGAGCTGGGGAACAGATGGAGAGAAAAAAGATGTGAAAATCATAAAGGCAGAGTCACACAAGAAGGAAAAAAAAAGGGTGAAGGCCATAAAGAGCTGAGGCTGGTGTCAAGAGAAAAGGGTGAGGAGACAGAGGAGAAAGTTTTGTTGTCAGCACAGAGAGGAGGGCAGGTGATGGAAGGATAATGACAGAGGGAGGAGCTTGTTTGACCCCTCCTGACCTCTTCCTGGATCCGGCTGCTGGGAAGAGTTGAAGGAAGTGGGCGAAGCAGCAGCTCTAATGTGATGGGATATCCTGCCGCCTGCCTGCTAACCCCGCTTCCTCTGATGCTAATGTCTGTTCCCATCCTCTCAGTCACCTCTGCACGATGACTGAGCTCAAGAGCACACAGCACACACAGGGGATACACTCATAGACACCTCACGCAATGACGGGACGGCCGCTGATGTACACAGGCCTTCACACATGCTGACAGCCAAAAACACACTCGCATAAACACACCTCCAGTTGACTCAACATTCACAGCCAAGGACGCTTTCACTCAGGTCACCGCATTACGCAGAAATGAAGGACAGTGTTGAAATTACAGAACAGAGGACGGAGAGCCGGTGGATTACAAACACAGAAAGTCTGCCAGAGATGGCACGAACAAAAACAATATTATCATGCAGTGCAGTGCAGCTGGTTTGGTTTACTGAGTGCAAACAAAGCCCATTATCCCTCTCAGTGCAGTTTTATACATATACATCCAAATGAAAGCTTGTCGTTTAAAGAGTGTTTAAAGGATACACATAATTACCCCGAGATGAGACCATTTATCATTTTGTGATTACTGAAGTCAAATGCTAAATGGTTAGTCTCTTCAAAAGAGCAGTTGTTTTATTTGCCATTATGCTTCATTATGGTTAGCTGCTCATGCGCCTGTCTGTCAGACAAAGTTCAGCAACTTGTGGGTATTTTCTGCCATGGAAAAGCTGCCTTGCCCCCTCCTCCTCCCCTCACCCATACAACATCAAAGCATGGCCACACTGAAACTTCAAGCCCATTTTGGCATTGCCCTCCTACCTCCAGATCCAGTAATTACAGCTCATACAAGACATCAACATTATTACTCGTCAAACCACTGTATAATAATACCACAAAGCACTTCAAAGAGGCAACTCACATTTCAAGGGAAAAATAAAAACTCATGGATTATGCATTAGGAAGGACTGATTCAACCTCCCGAAGCAGCTGGGGTTCAGTTCACGTTATCTGGAGCGGGACCCAAACTTGATAATCAAGATTTCATGTGGGTGTAATTTGAAAATAAATTTTACATGATTGGTAAAACTGAACAGGCCAGTAGTTTTTTGGGGTATTTTTACCAGCCCGCATTTTGCATTTCCAATGTGGTGCCGATTTCACATGTAACAATAGGATTATGCAGCAGCCAAGTGTGAATTTAGACAGTGAGGTTAAACTGCAGTGCCTTGACAGTTAGGATACTCACGCCACCAGCGAGTTTTTGTGTGTTTCAATACTGCCCTCTTGTGTTATGTGTTTAGGAAAATCAAATATTTTTTCTCTACTATTCATATTTTTCATTTCTTTCTCCCAATCAGTTCAAAACATAATAAAGTTGCACATAACTTAAGTAGTTCATGAAAATAATGAGTTTTTCCTTTATTCAAGGAGATCAAACTTTATTGAAATTGTGTATTTGTAACAGAAGTACAAGAATTGTTGAGTAATTTTACAAAAATAATACTAAATACATTATGAACATGTACAATGTGCACATTGAAGCATGAAATCATAAAGTGTAAGATATTGTACACAAACTGCACCGAAACAAAAACACAAACAAACAAGGCAGCAATAAAAAAAATACACATAACACTTGTTGGAACTGAATGTTATAGTGTTTTGTGTCTCCAAATAACAGTGTTGCCAGCATAAACAGCTTACCCACCCACAGCATATACAGTATCTGTGAAGTATTTGCTGTTACTACTGTTGGCAGGCATTAGATAGTATAAATATTATGATATTGGAGGTACAAGCATGACGTGATTTGGTGCTGTATGTAGTTATTACTTTTAAAATGACACTTCATGCCTGTTTTCTCCACGTTAACTCCATTGTAGGTTTTGAAGGATGCTACCAAATTTATCTTGCACAGCAATGAGATATTTATAGGGCCTCTTCTAACTTTTAGCTCTCTGCCCCAGCACTAAAACTCAGACTAAGAGTACATCATAATCACTATAACTCAAACTCTTAGATAATTCTTCTATGTCATTATCTTTTGTTGTGTATTCTACATTGTGGCATGTGTGTGTTCTTTAACACATAACTAACTTACATAGTATCAAATTCAAGAATGTAGAGAGTGTCTTTTTAACTTTCTTTTCAGGTGTGTGCACTAAAAAGAAACTGTTGCTGGCAGTGAACTATACACTGAGTCTTACACAAACTCAGGAAACTCAATAGTACACAGAACAGTAAAATACTTTATACACCGTGGAGCATTTTATCTCTGAATGTTGTTCAAAGTCAAACCCACTGCAGAAAACCCGAGATGGTGTAACTAGATACGGTGACATTATTACGCCAAGATGGATGGGGGGTGCGTGTGGGATGTGAGTAGGCGTGTTCGAGTCTGTGTGCAAGAATATTACGTCATCCTTTTTTTTTTCTCTCTTTAAATCATATAAATTTAACTGGCAATACATTGATCGTCCATCTGTGCGTAAAGACCGGAAAGCAATGTGATATTTAACACAAGCTACATCTTTAATAATGCCGTGACCTACTTCCAGGCTGGGAAGTCAACAGTTTCATCGTGACTAAATGTCGCCAACCTTCCCTAATGTCACTAACATGTCAGCCATTTTAATTAGTCATGGAGAGTGTCTGTCCCATTTATCTCAACATGCCGTAATTGAGTTTGAAGGCTCCAACCCCCAACCTCATCCACATCTCAATTCAACAGTGTTTTGTCTATTACAGTGGCGCTCAAGTACATTGTGTGGAAATGCAATGGAAATTAAAAACCTTATTGTGTAGAGTATAAGATTGCATTTAATACTGTGTTTATTCCATGTTCAGTAAATTATGTACTAGAGGCCCCTTTTAGTCAATAATATTTAATAACAACTATTGCAGTGTTTTAATCAAAACAGTAATAGTATAAAATAATCCAGACAGACATAAAATAATCAGAGCAGGAATTCCTGTCCAGTTCACTGATTTAGACTTGTCAAAGTAAACTGGAATCCAGTGTATTGAACAACAATGACACCCTGTGGTTATTTGTGATTAATGCAAAAATCACCTCCCATTACACCTCTGCCTCTTACCTCACACAAGAACAGTGCATAAATGATATATTCAAGTCCAATTAATTGCTGATGACCCAGAAAATTAAAATATAAGTTAACACAACCGGAAAGCTACATGTTGGAAATGATTTTGTCACCTTGGTCAAACAATGATCAATATTTAAATGAGGCTTCTCTGAAGTGTAGAGGGATTTCTACCAGTTTGGAGTTGATGATGCTGCTGGACATACCTTTAGTTTCAGTCGTGGGTCATTTCCAGTCGTCAGCCTGACCTGTTAATCCATCATACGTCTACAAAAGAGCTTAATTTGCACATCTAGAAAATCCTGCTGGTCTCAAAATGTTTGCCTGCTGGAAACTTCTCTGATGAAGACTATCCCCTTAATGTTCTCAGTCCTCCCATTGTGTTAGATTTTTTAGGTGAAAGTGTTGGCATAAAAGATATATTTGAGGACCTGAAATTTAATATCTCCTATTAACATGTAAAAGATATGAAATATATAAGAAAAATGGATGTGTGAGACATGTAAAATGCCTACAACTTTTGGACAAAACTGCATAAAATACATAGACACATTCAAACATTGTGTCACAGCATTTCTGCAACTATGTGAGCTATATCTAACGCCACCTTGTTATCTTATTTAATCTATTAGACACACCAATATACTTTTCCTTATATTAAATCAAATTAGATATAATGAAAGCTGTTTTAGGACAGTGTTTCTTCACATTTCCCTCATAATCACTTATATAAGCAAGGCAGGTGAAAGGTTACCACAGCTGGAGAACAGGCTCTACACGTCAGTACACTGTTTTAACTACAAAACCAGCAAACAAGTTCAGTTCAGTAGCCCGCGGATACATGTTTAATTTAAAGAAAAGAAAAAAAAAAAATTCAAATTTGTAACTTTTATTATTAATGTTGTAATTTTTAGGTTAATTCTTTGTTATAGTATTTAATGTAGTAATATACATTCTGCAGAGTTTATATTATATTACTCTATATACCTTACTTGTCTTCCTTGTGTATTACCTTAACATGCTGCTGTTACAAAATAATTCCCATCTATCTATCTATCTATCTATCTATCTATCTATCTATCTATCTATCTATCAAAACCTACTCACTCCCTCCGCTGTCAAAACTACAAGGACCATGATGCATTGCAGCGTAACAGTCATTACCATGACACATCTTCAACATAAGGAAAAGCTTCCTCTTTGGAAGCGTTTTATTTGCTAACCTTGGGGAGAGGGTGGCTCCTTCTTATGGCTGGCATTTTGAGAAGTAAACAGATACCTCCTCGTCTTATCCAGCAGACGCTGTCGGCCTCTGAATGTGTGTCGCTAGCTTTGTAGACCCGGAGCTCGCAAAAAGAGAGCTTCACAAGCTAGCGCACGGCTAACGGTAGCTAACTGTGGAGACCGAGTCCGTAACATTGAGGAGTTAACGTTATAGACACCGAAGACAGCGAGTGACAGCGGTAATTGCTGATGTTATAGCTTCAGGATATGTAGCAGCACACGGTAGGTAAGCAGCTTTTCCTGTTAATGTTTGTGCTACGGTGTCTCATTTTTGAACTGCAGCTGGCTAGCTTAACTTAACAGCTAACTTAGCTTCGTGTTTCGTGGAAAACATATAGCTACTGTATGTAAAGTATGTGGGAGACGGTGAAGTGTGTGCACATATTCATTTGACACCTTTAGTCTGATGTGGTGTCAGTCTTGTTTTAATGTGCTGGCGTGTGAAACGTTATCACGTGAGTTGTCACAACACAGGAAACACAGAGTAATCCTCATTTTCTCCGTGGTTGACCATAAAATACCACAACTTTATTGATACAGTGTATTTATGCTGCAGGCCAAATTTACTGGAAATGTTCTTATTTATTAAAATGACACCGTCACAAGTGTCTCTAATGCTTGCTGACATCTAGCTAACACAGGAACACTGTGTCGTGCGCCCAAAACTGTGAGTTATACTCGTATCAGGGAAGTTTTGCGTGCGTGTCAGTGTCTTCAGCTGATTGGCAGTAAAGTGTAGTGGACAAAGAGTGTAAGACAAGTTGCCAGCCCAATAAAGTGGATTAACCAGGCTCGCAGTATTGTAGTAAGGTATAAGCATGCACCGTGTTGACCCACTTGGCTAACTGGCACCTGCTTTGCGCCCTTGTGATAATAGGCTTTTTGTAACAAACTTGCTTTGCTGCCAACATACCAAGGGAAAACATTGTACAGTTACAGCTATTCATCAAGTCTGTTTCTCTGCTCTCTCACAATCCCACCACCTGTTGTTATTACTTCAGTATCTCTGGTGGAGTTGTAGCATATCTGCCTCAGATTAATAACTTAAAATCACACTGTTTAATTCCTTAAGTGTATTTTGGTGTCTCTTGGTACAACACTCATGCATTTGTCTCCTTACTAAGCAGTTTCAGTTATGAGCAGACATTTGTTCATGAGAGTTGTTTCCCATTTTCATCTGGGCAGTTCTAGGAAGCTGAGGCCACATTGCAAGAAATTCTTCACTCCCAGAGATAGTGTGTAACTGCACTTGCATAGTATCTGCTGTGACAGCATCAGCTTACTTGTCCAGTGTCCCCTTTCTTAATTACAGTGAAAGACACCTTTATTTTAATCCTTTTAGTTTCTGACAATCTTGGCGGTCACTCTAGTTTCTATGCATGATAGCTAGTTTGTTAGGAATCAAGGTGACTGCATCAGTGAAAGAGCTCTTGATTGTAACCCCTAAAACAGCTGACGCAATTAATGCCATGCATTTTAGATTAAGGGAGAGGTCAACAGGATCAAAGGAGCTTTGACATCAATATGCATTGTTCAACTGTCTATTTGTTAATAAGATGTTATGCCTATTTATATCAAACAGTATGAGGACCTTTCATATGTTTCTTGATAAGCAAGTACTGAGTTTTAAAACCAATTTGCAGTCAATACCCAGGAGTAAGTATTAGCCTCTAGGCTTGATGCTTACTGAACCAACACATCCTCTGTTTACATCTCTTCCTTCTCTTCCTAACAGGGAGTCTGTATTGACGCTGATGTGAAATTACAGGCCACAAACTAAGCTGAACACATCCTTCCCATGGTTTCCCATGAGTGTCACCTGCAGTGGGAGGGATTTGTGAAAAAGGAGAGAGAAGTGTTTTCCTTTACACTTGGACTATAAACAAGAGTCATGAATCTCCATCAAGTCCTCACGGGGGCTGTCAACCCTGGAGACAACTGTTTCTCTGTAGGGAGTGTCAACAATGTGCCATTCACGGTAAGATATTTCAAATATTTGCCTTCCAGGAATTCAGGAGCTCTGATTCTTAGAGGGTGGTCAAACTGATTTGTCACAAAGCTGACTGGAATTGTATTTGTTGTATCGAATACCCTGCAAATAAAACACATTACTGCCTAAAAATGAAAACTGTCATACAAAATTAAAGTGCAGCAAACCAAGGATATTATATTTGGACTGAATGCCTTATTGTGATGGATTTTTTTTTTTTTTGACTTATTATGCAGAAAGAAGAGGTTCCCTGTGCTGTGAGCAGTTCTTTGTTAGAATTTAAAACAGTTTGAAACACTAAAGCAGTACACCTGAATGCTTTTGCCCTCTGTGCTTTCAAAGGCTATAAGATACTCTTCCCATGCTATTCACAGAGTGGATCAATAGTAAAACCGCTTGTGTCCTTATGTCCTCTTGTGAAGGAGACACAGTCACAGTGAATCACGGCCCATGTGAGGATCTCCTTTTGAGAGCCACAGAAATAGAGCATAGAATTCTAATCTTATCTACTTGTACTCCAGGGCTGTCATATGGTGGCATGTTTGACGCATTGACACTGACTCCAGCACAAGTGCAGCTCAAGTGACCCTTCATACAATTCTCGCTGGATGAATCTGAGTGTCATGTTTATGTCTCTCTTTTCCCGCTGCCCCTGTGTCTGTTGATAGGCCTATGCGTCAGGTTGTGATGTGGTGATTCTGGGCAGCGATTTTGAGCGACTGCAGATCATCCCAGGGGCCAAACATGGCAACATCCAGGTCGGCTGTGTTGACTGCTCACTGCAGGGTGGACAGGTAAGAGTAGTGGTGTGAAGCTCTGTCTTATTGAACCCTCAGGCTTTTCTGCAGAAAGAATGTTTCTGAACAAACATATCAGTTTTTAAGTACAAACAGTGCAGGTTACATGATGTTTATTTTTTAGAATTTTATCTTCATATATGAATAATTTCACAATAATTAGTAATCAGGAGAAAATAAAAGGTTTGATAGAGACAGTGCGGAGATGTGTGCGAACAATGCCGTATTCATATAACACAATTAGACTATTGTTGACTGGCAGAAAATAAATTAATCTAGATAATCTGCAAACAGTGACAGTTTTTTAATGTATTTCATCGGTCAATTAAGAAAATAAGTTGCAGATCACTTTGGTAATGAAAATAATTGTTTGGAGCAACACTAAAAAATCCTATTGCAGCTTTTTCATGTTCCTGTTTTCATGTGCCTCCTCTGGTTTGGCTGAGATCAAACGACAGTTTGGAAAGATCAGAGTGACAAATCACTGTAATTTCACTTTCATGTTTACAAAAAACCCCCCACTCAAATTCTATATGAAAGTAAAGGTCACTGAAAGAAGAGCATGTCACCATAACACACAATTCTCCTTCCTTTTACTTTAATCTCTTGTTCTGACCGCACAACTGTGGCTGGTTGAATATGGTTCTGGTGGTTGTCAATCACAGGTCACAGTTCAGTGTCTGTGAAAACATACAGTACTTCAATTTTGTGAAATATTGAAAACTGTACTGAAATATTGCAGTACAGTTTTGTGAGAATGTTTTTTTAATTATGGAGCAGTTAACATTTGTCATTCAAAATCTTCTGTCAAGCGTATTGATTGTGATCATTGTAACGCTCATCTTTTGTACTTGTCAAGCTTGACAGAGCAGCCACAGGAGTTCAATATTACTACAGTCACAGTATCCACAGTTCCTCTTTGTGGTTGTGTTGCAATCAGATGCAAAAAAAATGAACTCCAGGACTACTTCATCTGCATAAACCTGGCAACAATGATAATAAAGTAATCTGGGAGGAGGGTGGGAGCCTTGTTAAAACAGTAAACAGTCCTTATATAATTCAAGAAATAAAATGCTTGCCCCAGTCTTTCACCGCTCCCCTCATGTGATGTTTAATCCAATTCAGTTGGGCCAGAACTACCCTCACATGCCTCCAGCATGGTCTGGTCTAGCATCTGTTTAAGCATGCTAAGTCGGTATGCTTGCCAGTTCCACTTCATTGCCCTTCCCTCACTGTGATATTTGCAATGCCATTAGTTTACACAGAACATCCTCTGTGCTCATACTCCAGAGATTGTAGCACTTCAGATGCATTTTGTAAGCATTTTTGACCTATTGCTAAGAAACATGTATTTTCCAAATTCATTGCATTAAAGGTCTAGTTAGTTCAAGAATACCACATTTCTTCTTGCTAGATCAACAGGCTTTTTGTTGGTGTGTTAAAATGGTTTCAATGGAGCTTTTACATGTCTGCTGTAATATCCGCACAGCATAATGACATCTCAAAATCTCACTTGGGGTTTAATGAAAATCAGCCCAAAGACTAGTCATCATATAACCACAGAAAAGGAGACCTAAAGTTTTATAGCTCAGATTTTCTTTTATGTTGTCTACTTTGCTTCCTGGATTAGATCTTCCAATATATCCTTTACAACAAAATGTGTTGCATGTGGTTTCTTAGTAGGATTTCATGAAATGTGAAGTGATGCTGGTCCTGGGACAGAAAATATATTTGTTGTTGTCTTAGCTGTTATCTGTCTTGAGGGATTTCCGTGTGACTATCCTTGTATGTGTGTGTGTGTGTCTGAGCATTTTTGCATGTGCACGAGACTCGCTCCTTCACAGTATTCCTTCTCTGACAGTCAGGATATTATTTACCCCAGTAAAGACACCGCTTGTTTTCACTGTCATAGAAATTTCACCCATTTGCTCAGTTTAACTTTGTTACTTGGCTCCCATGGAAAACTCTGGAGCTTGTAGCTCTAACCAAAGGGTGAATGAGAGGTGTGCTGAGACAATGTTGACTTTTGTTTCATTTGCTGTTGAGAGACTGTTCTCATTTCTGCAAGAAGGTAGAAGACAGTTTAAAAAGTTGATGTCCATTACATAAAAATACAATTGATAATTTTGCTGTGTAATTTTGCTTATTTCAAATGTTGCAAGATTTCTTTGCATAATTGAAATTTGGAAGCGTTATATAATATATGATAGGATACATGGTGGTTGCAAATTCTGTTTTCACTGGTAACTTTTAATCCTTTGCCTTTTCTTTCTTTTTCTGCTGACAGATTGCAGCTTCCTATGGAAGCATTGTGTGTGTCTTTGAGCCTGTTCAGCACCCAGATCAAAAAGACACATCGCTGACTGTGAGTAACCTACATTATCTTCTGGTCATGCATGTATTCAGATCAAACAGAAAAACAGAACCTTTTGTTCCCGGTGAAGCTCTCTTGATATTTCCAACAGTGCAGAATATTATTCCTCAGAACTCACCAGAACAAAGTGCTGCATGAAGTCACCAGGGAGGAGCAAATATTTCAAACACATAAGCATTTTTCCTAACACATTGTATTCTGTATGTTTATGAATTGCTGCTGTTGCACAGACAGGGAAGAAGCTGAACAGCCGTTTGTTGGAGGAGAAGTGAAAGAATAGTCCTTAGCACTGGAAAGAAGTGACACCATCTTAAACACAACCAGTCCCTCTTTAATTGCAGAAGTTCCCTGATATTTCTTTGCTGCCCATGTGACCTGATCACATGTGACTCATATTAAAGCAGCTTCACTGTTGGTTGTCGTTATGCAGTTGTAGTCTCTCATAGACTACTGATCAGCTGACAGAAAGATCTATTTCATTTTTACTGTCAGTGTTTTGTTTTTAATGTTGGTTTTATTTGTTCTGTACAGAAATTGAACTGCCAATGGCAGAAGACAGGCCAGTTTGTATTACAGTCTATGGTACGGAACCTGGCCTGGCACCCCACAGGTACTTTTATATGTTGCATAAAGTACATAAAGATAGCACTATAATTCAAGTATACAAGTCTGTTTGGCAGTACATCGATTCATGTTTCTGAAAGAGTGAGTGTGTTTGTGTGTGTCCAGGCAGCACTCTCCTAACAGGCTCTAGTAGCCTCCAGCTGTGGTCTAATGTTGATGGAGTAAAGGATGAAGCTGAGGAAAGGGGAAAGCAGACAGAAATGACCATAAGAGACTCTCGGTCTGCCTGGAGGTGCATCTGGCAGAGCAAGTAAGAACTGAGAAAAACAAATCTTCATGTGATGCTTCTGTCCTTTTAGACTTGATAATTGGGATTTATTTACCCCAAATTATTTATTATTTTCTTAATTTTAAGAATAATTCTTTTTCACATAAATGTTGTCTTTTATGGTGTAACTTGTTACATTATTTTAATACTGGTTTTAGTTGCATACTATTTAGAAAAATCAGCTAATTTTTTTTTTTTTTTTTTTTTTTTACATTTATTGAATTTTCTTGTTTTTGTAATTTATTTCAACTCACTTCATTATGTCTTAAGGAGTTGCCATTAGGAATTATATTTTAATATCTGAAAAGTCAAACTTTAGTAGTATTTAGTATATAATTTAATGGGATTTTATTTTTCTCCCGAAGGACTGCTTCTCCAGTCAATTTAATGAAGTTCTCTCCTGATGGGGAATTCTTTGCTACTGCAGGGCAGGTAAGTTGCTTTTATTAAACTTGGATTTTGATGCAAAGTTCAAGTGCTGTAAACTCAGGTGTGACTGTAGAGTAACTCACCAGTAACTGTTACCTTGTGGTATGTTTTCTTTTAAGCATTACAACCAAAGGGAATTAATCATAATAATAACATCAGCAGATCCTACATGGCATCAATGATATGCCTGTTTGTCTTGCTTTTCAGGATGACTGCCTTGTCAAGGTGTGGTACAGCACCAGTAAGTGGAAGTCAGGTGTTTCCAGGCTATTCACACCTCCAGAACCTGGTGCGTGTGTCCAGGGGGAACTTGCTTTCTCCTTCGTCTACCTGGCACATCCCCGCTCTGTTACTGGTTTCTCTTGGAGGAAGACCAGCAAGTACACACCACGGTATGCTTCTGTTGAGGCAATCTCTCACCACCTCCTTTCTACAGCCACAATTTGTTTTCTTCTCTCAGCTGGGTTATTTTGACCTCAGCTCACACAAATGTGCAGAACAGTGGGAAAATCCCAAGTTAACAAACAGGTTTAGTTTCCAGGATTTGACCATGACCTGAGGATAGTTGCACAGCAGTGGCAGTATTCATTTTGTAAAACCTGTTTTTTAGCCCGGTAGTATTTCTATTTACTGTTTATTTAGCCACATGATATACATTGTTTTGCAGATTGGATGAAAATGAAGGACAGGGAACAAAATGTAACAAAATCTTACATGATCTGTAACTGTTTCCTCTCACAGAAGATACAGTGTGTCGAAATATTATTTAGGAAAAGATTGTTGCTCTACCTACTGGTTCAGAAATATAGCATAGACAGTGAGGCAGGTGTCATGCTGAGGTAGATTTCTCACTAAGCTTATTTGCTGCTACACATTAGGCTTCTGGAAGAATGTGAAGTTGTGACGTGTTGTTGTGATGTTGTACTGCTATGCTGATGGCCTGTCAATAATTAGATACTGTAGTACCATAATAAAATGCTTGCTCCACCTCTGGCAACCTGCGCTGTGTATGTATGTATTGTTTTGCTCTTGTCATTTCAAACTGAGGAGTCATATCCTGTAAATATAGCCTACATTAAGGACTAGATTACATTTAGTCACAGCCACACTTCTAGCTTTCACTTTTGACCTTTCAGTTTGACCTCTACTAGTGTCTTTTCTTTAAGCCGCTGTTCAACAATGTTTAACATCATTACTGTCAGTCATGATCCTGATGATTTCCCCCTCTTCTCTCGTGACAGGGGTGCGGTGTGTAATGTTCTGCTCACCTGCTGTAAAGACAGTGTGTGTCGACTCTGGGCAGAGACGCTGTTGCCAGGTGACAGTCTCCTCTCTGGTCACCATAACAACCATGCTCCTGGCCAGCTCGGTGAAACACTCAGATGTGCTGGCCCTTCCAGGACAAACACCTGCAATGGGAAGACACAAGGACGAGCATCGCATGAAGTAAGTCACTTCAGTGTGGTTCAGGGTCACCTACCTGTAATGGATCTTCTAATACAACTAGAAATACATCTTACCTTCAAATACAAAGACTTCTCATTATAACACAGTGTAGCTTTATATCTGTAGCAGTTTGTATGAGTTCCTTAAAAGTATGTATTTGCTCTTTATTGAGTGTACAAGTGTGTGTGCTTTCTGTCCTTCTTACTTATAGGATTTTTTCCTGTAATCTGACAGTGTTGTACAGAGATTCTGACAGTTTAAAGACCTGTCATCTAGAATGCTCTATTTTTTTTATTTTTTTTTGGGAGCAAATTGGGTTTTTGCCCGGGCCAACCCAACCTCTTTTTGTCAGAATCAGAAGCATTCTCTGTAATGCTGTATTACAGTGTGTGTGTACTTATCCTCAATTTTGGATGCAAAAAGGAACAATGATGTCCTTTTGTAGTGGGGAAATGCCACTAATAATGTGATCCTCGATTGCCCCATTTGCCCAGAAGTAATTGCCACACTATAATATTTTGTGTATTGCAACAAAGACGAGGGGAAAAGTGCAAAGAGTCTCTGAGGAATTAGAAAATAACACTGAGAGAGGAGATGAAGAATAACAGAGGCTTAGTGGAGTTAAAAGGAGCAAATTAATGGGCTCAGACATGAAGATGTTTTTTAAGCTTTGTCGGACTGAACACAAACATCAGTAAAAAAGCCTTTGTCTGTGCAACACCCCCAAAATTTTTAGAGGATGTATTTCTGTTTTTAGTTTCCTGGTACAAGTGGTGTCCTCAGTTTAACAGTGACCTATGTTGAAGCTGACAGCCTGACTACTTTAGGCCTCAGAAACAATACCAACATTCATTTCAGTTGGACATTTCAATGGTTATGGGTCTCACTGGCACTTACAGGGCTCAGGGCACATTGGATTACAGGGAAAATAGGTATGCAAATTCCTCTACTGTGCCCTGAGGAAAGTCTGTAAGAGTACCTGTGTGGAATTATTCATTAGGAATCACAGACTGTGCGGGATGATCCAGGCGGTGTTAAGTCTGAAGTAATTGTGTCTCTCCAAAACTGAATGGATGGACAGTACTGAGAGAGCTCCAATTTAAACTCAATTTTAGTATGATGCCTTGAGGCAGGGATGAAGAGTACAACGTTTCTGCAAATCAATGAAGCTAATTAAGCTCCAAGTTTCTTGATAAGGAAGTTGTTTGAGAACCTCTGAAGGAGACAGTGATATGGATTCCCAACACAATCTCATTTTTCTACTCAGATAGTAAAAGCATGTGTGTCTGCATTGTACTGGATAGTATGACACACGCATAATCTAATGGTGAGTCTATGCACAATTCTCATAAATATTTGATAAAGGACTTTAGTGTGATGACCACACAAATCTCGATAATTGTTTCAGCTTCACAGCTCTTTTATATTACTTGTACTACTCCAGCAAATCTGGATGAAATCTATTGTTCTCTTTAATAATCTGAATTAATTTAAAACCTGCTCAGCTTTCAAGTTTTTGGGTGTTGGTATTTTATTTTTGATATCAGACTAAAGCTTTGCCCTGAGCATTTACAGTCGCTCAAGGCCAAATCTATAGGTCTTTTCACATTATTGTGGGACAGCAGGACAAACCCAAGCTGCACGTATTTTTTATAATGCGTTTTCTTCACACACTCAGCAGAGCCCTCATGGTGCCGGTTCCTCTCTGGCTCTGCTCTTTGCTGCTGGACAAATTGGAGAGTTAACCTAAACGCTGTTTGAACGTCGATAACATTAAATTAAATTCCTGTCCCTGGGAGAAACACCTGTTCACCAAAGCAGAGTAGCTGAGCTCAGGCTGGGAGGACTGTAGTGAGGCCTTGTTATCTGGCACAGTGTGATTCATTTGTTTCAAGAATCCAAGAACAGATTGAATCTGCATTGTTTGTTCCTGTGTCAGCCTGAAAGGGCCAATGGGGAACTGTGGTTTCCTTCCTATGCTTTCTTAGTCAACCTCTAAGCCTCTGAAGATTAAAGGAGATATGTTATACTTTTTTTGCAAGAAGTTTAGATAAGGCTTATAGGCACCCAGGACATGTCTGTGAAGTATCTTGGTGAATCTCCACTTTGATCCTGTATTTTAGTCGGCCTCAAAAACACTCTTCTACTAAGAACAGATGGTTTTCCACTGCCTGTAGCTTTAATGCAAATGACTTATGTGATTTTGCTCTCCACCAATGCCCCACCTGTCACTTTCTACGTAAGGACGGCGTCGCTGTAACCAGGCAACCAGGGTAACACGAGGAATCTAAAATGAAATGAATCCACGCATCCATTTGTTGATGTGAGGCTGGCAGCCTGTGTAACGAAATGTGTGGGTTTTTAGGACCCAAAACTGAACGGTTGTAAGTTCTTTTGTGCACTCATGTCATGGCCAAACCCCAAAGATGGGGGATCCTACAAAGTTTTTCTGCCGACGCTGTGAGTGGAGAACAGGTGGAGATACTGAGCAGGGGTTGGCTAATGCAGCGTCTGATATACTGTTAGGTCACAATATGTCAGACTCCAGATCAGCTCATTTTATCTCAGGTATTACTCTTCAAGCAGCTCACGCAACAATGAGGTGGTTTTAAAATCTCACTCTCAGGGGGCATGGAGGCAGCCAAATATCAAACAATACATATAAAAGAGTTTAAAAAGTGGATTTTCCATAATATATCCCCTTTTAATACAAAAATTTAGTATCTCTGTGATTGTACAGGCACTTATAGGTTATGGAAAAAACATTCATCAGTTTATATACCACAGACTTCCTTTTTGTAACCACTGTTACTGAAATTCAGCTTGAAATATTGAGTGTAAAACTAACTGTGTACTCACTGTTTTCTTTACAGTTGAATTTTCAAGAATCGTGGCACTCCTCCTTTTCTCGAGATGTGCCCCAGCCCTCCCTGACCAGCTGCCTGCCTCACCATCAGAGCCGACACTATAACCACAAGAAGAGCAGCAGTAGCATGCCCCACGCTAATGCTCTCTGCCACTTCCACATTGCTGCCAGCATCAACCCTGCCACAGGTTAGACGTAAACACACTACTCTCGGACCAACTCTTCAAATTTGGGGAAGAATCTTAAGCGACAAGTTTTTAGACATCGAAAGAATTCAAAATATCCCAGTATACCAGTATTAATTATTCCTAAACCACACTGACTGCAAAGATCGGTAACTTTGCTTGAATAAAATGAAGTGGATGAAGGCTGCAGCTCTTATGGCAAAGAATACTATGAACTTTGCAGATTGCCTGAGGTTATTTATTTAACATTCCAGTGAGCTTTTGAGCTGCTCTAAGTAACTGTGAGCATTTCATTTTGTTCTTTTCTGTTTTTGTGAGGCAGCTTAATTTGACCTGAATCAGGGAAAAACCTCGTAGATTGTTTTAGCCTTGAGGCTGAGACGTTCTGTAGGATTGCATTTGTATGTTTGCATTATGATTACAAATACCATACTAACATTCATGAATGCTAATTTGCTCCAGAAGATTTAGCCATAGCCCACTGTAAAGTAAACTCTGACTGTTTGACTTCTTCTAAATGCTGTTTAGATGTTTGTCACCTTATAACTTGCTGTATTTTTCACAGACATTCCTCTACTTCCCTCCATCTCCTCTCTGAATGCTACGGATGACGAGGAACCTGGGGGTCCGTTTACTGTCCACTGGCTCAACAACAAAGAGCTTCATTTCACTTTAGCCATGGAAGTCTTCCTGCAGCAGCTCAGAGGCAGTCTGGAGCAGCAGAATGATGAAGGTACAAAATAATGAATATTATTAGAACATTGTCAGTAGTAAACACCAATATAAATGCCAGAGTTATTATTTACTTACAATGATTTCCATTGTTTTTCAGAGCCTGAAGATGAAGATAACTTTGATGAAGATAACAGCAGCAGGCCATATGACCCTCAAGCACTGGAAGCTGCAGAGCTTCCTGTGGCAGCAGTGGAGCATCAGGTGGACGTGCTCTTAGAGGAGTGGAACAAGGGCGCCGACATGCTGTTCAGCATTCATCCTATGGATGGCTCACTGTTAGTCTGGCATGTGGACTGGTTAGATGAATACCAACCAGGCATGTTCAGGCAAGCTCAGGTACGTATCTGTTGATGTAGCTTCTATATAACAATGGATATTATCCGTTCATCCATCTTCTGTCCCTGCTCTAACCTGTAGGAAGGTCACAGGCACTGGAGCTTATCCCAGCTGCCATTGGTCAGGTTGCCAATATGGAATATTGTTGATTAGTTAATTTATGTTGGTCTACCTTCAGATATTCATAGTTTCCTTTCTTTTTCTGATTTGTCTGGTTCTGTTTCAAAAAGTTGCTAATGGAATATAGACACACAAGTAATGATGAAAAAGCAAATATTCATTTGATTTGTATTTTATGATTTAATAAGCACAGCAATTGAAGCAGGCTTTTCCTTTGGTCACTCTTTCAAGTCATCTGCTCGTATTCACATATTCAAGAAGTGCTTCCTCAGGATAGCATAGATTTATCATCTCAGTAAGGCTGTGAATCATTGTGACAGCTGTGATGGTTCTAATGGCTTTTCATCCAGCCGTTTAGACAATTATATTCTAATTATGTGTGACTTCATATCAAATTCAAAAGTGCCTTGGTGCATTTTTATTAGCAGTAAAAATAATGAGAACAGTGCAAAGTAGTTAGTCAGTCAGGCAAGGCAGCTGAGAGAAGCTCAAGTTTCATTGACGTTGAAATTGATTAGGCCCGGTCGCTGTAATTAGTTAAAACAGACAGGACCTTGGTATTATGATTAGCATAAGTATTGTTGAACATTATTCCTTTTTTTTTTATATGTGAAGGGGCAAGTGAAGAAGGTTGGGTCCTTTGAGTCCACTTTACTATTTGTAACTCAGTTTATTTAGGAAAGTCACTCGTCACTCACCATTTCAACAGCAATAGAAACATTTCAGTCTTTTGTTTCAAACTAACCCTTTCATAAAAGTGAATGATCCTCAGCATCATCTGTGTTGTTTGTTTCAGTTTCATTACGTTGCTGTATTTTTTCTCTTTCTTTCTCAGGTGTCGTTTGTGTCCCGTATCCCTGTGGCGTTTCCTACAGGAGATGCTATCTCCCTGAGCCACAGTGTGGTTATGTATGCCTGCAACAAGAACGTGGATCTGGCTATCCAACATGGCAGACAGCGACCCCCTGGGAGCTCATTGCCTCAAACCAAATCTGCTCTAATAAGCTACGGAGGTCAAGGAAAATCCGCACCCAGCAGTAGTCTTCGACTGAGCATTTTCACCCCCAATGTCCTCATGATTTCCAAACATGCTGATGGCTCTTTAAACCAGTGGGCAGTCAGCTTTGCAGAGGACTCTGCTTTCTCCACTGTGCTCAGTGTCTCTCACAAGTCACGGTACTGTGGTCACCGCTTCCACCTCAATGACCTGGCCTGTCACTCATTACTCCCTCTCCTCCTCACCACCTCGCACCACAATGCCTTGAGGACGCCAGAGGCAGACAGCATCCTGGCTCCTCCGGAGGCCTGCTCCTCTGGTTTCTCTTGTTCCACATCTCTGCCCCGCGGGTCACGGCCCAGCCGGGTGTCCCTAGGTGCGGTTTCCCAAGATCCCAACGCCATCTACAGTGAGCTAATTTTGTGGAGAGTGGACCCTGTTGGCCCCCTGTCTTTGTCAGGCGGGGTGTCAGAGTTAGCCAGGATCAATTCTCTCCATGCATCAGCTTTTGCTAATGTAGCCTGGCTGCCCACACTGATTCCCAGCAGCTGTTTAGGTAAGAAAATATTTGTATTAATTGGAAATTGCTGACTACTTAATTTTTTGTTGCTTTAACAGTCATCTTAGTGAGCACATCTTCCTTTTCCTAATTTTGCTGAAATGAATTGAGTCTGTATGACCAGCATTCTTGGGATCTGCTGAGGTTATCTGTATAGTTTTGTGTTTTGTTTAGCTTAGAGAAACATGCATAATAACAGATAACATTCTTTTCCTCCCCCTTTCTTCAGGTGCATACTGTAACTCTCCTAGCGCCTGCTTTGTGGCAAGTGATGGTCAATCACTCAGACTCTATCAGGCTGTTATTGAAGCTAAGAAACTCCTGAGTGAGCTCTCCAACCCTGAGATATCAGTAAGTCATCAAGCAGGCATCGCTATGCCGTTTTCTTTATGTACACCAGTTGCAACACCTATTCTCCTCTTTTACAGAATAAGTGAAGCAGACTGTAAATTTGTGGTCATGCTACTTAATTATCATTAGTGTTAGTTTTGAAATGCTTGCTAAAAATACAAAGAAGCACAATTAGATATCACAAAGGAAAGAGGAATGGCAATAATTTTTCTAACCCCATACCACAAAGCTGAACCCAGCAAGAAGTAACAGTTGATATTTTTAAATTATTATTATTATTGTTGTTGTTGTTGTTGTTGTTATTATATTTGTCATTTGTCAAATACAGGCCCAGTATTACAGTTATGTTTTTAGAAATGCGTTAGTTTAATTATACTGTTGGTATGCCTATGTATTACTAATGTGTAAATTTGTCCAGCTAATTATTTTTAAAATTGTTGTTTCACTTCAGAAATATGTTGGGGAGGTGTTCAACATCATCAGTCAACAGTCCACAGCAAAACCAGGCTGCATCATAGAGCTGGATGCCATTACTGACTTTGTAAGTATACATGAAGTGGAGTGTGTTCACATTGAAGCACATCTCCTTTGCTCTTGCTCTGTCATCTCATCTTACAGAAAGACATTAGAAACATCTTGGAGGATATTGGAAGTTATTAGACACAACAGAAGCTTTCTCACATACTGGACTGCACTACATTGGTGAATTCTAGACCAGTTTATCACATAGAATATTCTGCAGTAGACTTCTCTGTGAAAGGTCAACCATGAAAAAACAAAAATCATTCCCTCAAGCAGTTTGTGTGTGCATGTGTGTGTACAGTTTTTGTGTGTGTGTACACTCCACAGTAGATGAAACATGATGTTCAGGGTCTGCACCTGATTTAGTTTGATTATAGCTGCTGGTTTTTCTTCTTTCTTTTTTACAGCAGGGGAAGGAGACCCAGCTCCTGCACGTTTTCGCAGAGGATCTGATCCTGGGCAGTGACAGAACACGGAGCACACCGGATGCTCCTGATTCACCTCATAATGGTACAGACACATTTTAAGGTTAAACAGCAATTATTTACATCTCCTTCAAGTGGCACCCTTTTTTCATATCACCTGTATTTGTGTGTTTTCCCGCAGCCTCCAGTGAACCAGCCTTCTCAGCTCGTTTTTTTCTCGTGGTGGTGGAGTTGACCCCAAGTGGTCGTTCCCTCCTCCACATGTGGCATCTCCATCTTGCTGCACGACCCGTCACCATGGGTGGGTACTTTGGACAAAATATCCTAAGTTACTTTGTTCTGAAATCACAGGATGCAGAGGACGTTTTCTGTCATCTTGTTTAATCCTTAAACAGCCTAAAGGACAGATTTACCCCAAAGAAAGTCACAAGTACTGGAATCCTGACAGGACTGTGATTACTGAGTCCATTAGTGAACAATAACACTTCTGTTAACTTATAAAATTTCTTGTTTTGCATTGACCACGTTTTTTTCCCCCCTGGTTCCACAATGACTCTGAAAAAGTTGTTAGGATAAAACAACCTTGTTATGCTTTGAGACCTTTTTTCTCTGGCAAGCTTCATAGCACGTCCTCAGTTGTTTTCAGTTTTTAACTTAACAATTTCTTTAATGTTTGAAAGAGGCCACCCCTGTCACTTTATGCTTCCTGAAAAATATATTTATGGAATTAAAAACATGGAAAAGCTTTCACCAAAAATTGTCCAAGCTGCTTTAAACATTTCTCTGCTCTGTTTGTGCCCCTGCAGAAGAGACCACGACACAAAAGGATGCCACTCGAGCTTCTCCCATGAACAGCTCTCAGTTTGTCTTTGACAAACTCAGTTCTCCAGTAACTCAGAAGAGTAAACCCTGCACTTCCAACTTGCAGAGCGCCTGTCGCCTCAGCCTCACAACACACAGGCTGTACAGCCAAGAGATGGCTCTTCCAACAGGGGTAGAAGCCATCAGTGTAACTCCCTCAGCAGGTGAGTGACACACATTCACATACAAATGGCCCTGGACCACTTTCTCTGGTTGTGAGATGAAGCATTTACTTGATTTCTAAAGAGCCGGTTATTCAGTTGCAAATGATTGTAAAGGCTGAATAAAATCCTCTTTTCGGGAATGCTTAGGTGCTGCTAAGAAAAGGTTACTCCAGTTATCATAGGAATTAAACACAAAACCCAAAAGGGAAGGGAAGTGTCACTGTTAATAAGTGTGTAGTAGGTTTGTGAAATTCTACACAAAATAAATAGAAATAAGTTCTGTCAATCTAGAAAACAAATATCAAGAAAACAAAACTTGAAAATCTGATAAATTACCATATTTTCCGGACTATTGACGCCGCACCTGTCTATAAGCTGCTATTGAATTTATTTGAACAGTTTCATGTGGTCCACTCTGACCGGGTCTGATGTGACGAGGCTAAATGTATCGGCGGCACGGAGCTTGCTAGCTTGTAAAAAGCTAACGAGCTTTGTGCTGCCGATACATGAGCCACACTGGTGTTTAAGTTCAAAGCGTCGGAAAAAAGTAGCAGCTTATAGTCCAGAAAATACAGTAATCTATTCACTGAAAATGTATTGTAAAGATACTGTATTTTATAGTAGCAGCAACTTTCTCCCCTAACAGTGTATCACCACTTGTCTTCTTAGGTCACCTGAGTGCATCGTGCTCTCTGCCAGCTGACCGTGTGCCTTACCTCCTTGCTACTTCCTGTTCTGATGGAAAGGTGCGCTTCTGGAGGTGTAATGTCATGACAACAGAATCTTCCAGTATGGACAATTTGGTGTACCAGTGGGAGGAGTGGCCTCTCCTGGTGGAGGAGAGACTTCCCAACAGCAGCACTGTAAGTGTGCCAGGTTGTCCCATCGAGGTGAGCTGCTGTCACACTGGACGGATTGCAGTTGCCTACAGGCAGACACCAAACGCATATCTGAACACAACGCCTCATCTGAACCCTCATGGGCTTCTGATTTCCCCTCCTACTTTGGCATCCTCCCCGTATGTACACTACAACACCACCACCCACCTGACCCCAACCCTCAATGTACCGCACAGCTCAAACCTCAACGCTATCAGTCCCAATCCAGCAAACACTAAAGAGCCACTGGTCCACATTGGCATTTATCAGTGCGAGTCCACTGGTGGTTCGAAGTGGATTCTAGAGCAGACCATAGTTCTGGACAACACAGACCCCACAGCTAACTCTGCTATTAGCAATAGCACAAGTGGAAGTGCCAACATTTCAAGTAGCGTAGACTTCTCCTTACCAAACGAGAACTGTCTTGGCTCTACAAGCAAGAGCCTGGTTCACTTGGACTGGGTGTCTCAAGAGGACGGGTCACATGTTCTGACTGTTGGTATTGGGACGAAGATTTATATGTACGGTCGTCTGTCTGGGAAGCCTCCAGAATTGGGTCTGTCTTCTGATGCCAGTAGAGACCAAAGCTTGTCTCGCCTGGTGCTGCTTCGCTCCGTCAACCTGGTCTCCTCCGTTGAAGGCTCATTACCGATCCCAGTGTCCCTCTCCTGGGTACGAGATGGTATCTTGGTTGTGGGAATGGACTGTGAGATGCATGTCTACTCTCAGTGGCAGCCGCCGGCACCACCGAAACCCAATGTCACAATTGCCCAAGACACAGACATCAGCAGCAGCGTTTCCTCCATAATCTCAGCCGTCAGACAGTGCCAGGAGGAGGGCCTCAGTCCTGGAGCGCCCACATCTTTACTGGCCCCTCCGAAAAAGGCCCTGACAAGATCAATGATGAGTCTAGCTCAGAAACTCAGTGGGAAGAGAACAGCCTATGACCTGCCTGTAGAGATGGAAGATTCTGGGCTTTTTGAAGCATCTCACCAACTGTTTCCCACTCTGCCCCAGTACCATCCTGTACAGTTACTGGAGCTAATGGACCTGGGCAAGGTAAGTACAATAGATTACTCATCTACTGCCCACACTTGGATATATCTGTTTGTTTTTTTCTTTAGTTAAGCATTTCGAGGAGATGATACGACAAGTCAGTTTGGTCAGTAATTTCACAAGGTCTAGGGCTGTAGTAAAGAAATCTGCCAAAACATCAATATTGGTCATGGTTGCTGAACAAAACAGGTAATTTAAGCTAACCTATGTACAGACTATCTCTGTCTAACATACTTTGTTTATCTTAAGGTTCACCGTGCCAAAGCTATCCTCTCCCACCTGGTGAAATGCATTGCTGGAGAAATCGTGGCGCTTAAAGACAGTGCCACTAATCCAGAAAAACGTGTGCGTTCTCGAACCATCAGTGCTGGAGGCAGCACAGCCAGGGACCAGAAGATGTTCAGCAAAGCAGGGAACTCCACCCCTGACTACACAGAGATAAGCTCCATCCCTCCCCTGCCTCTGTACGCCCTTCTGGCAGCTGATGAGGATAACCCAAAACCTGGTGAGTATACAACATATGGTTTAACAGAAAATTAAACACCATACGTCTGTCAGACTAACTGACAAACATCAACAGTGATCAGCTGGTATGTGTTTAAGCAGTTGCTCAAACAAAAACAGAGGAACCATGTTTACAGTGGGAAAGTAGCATCATTAGCCTCCAGCCTTGAGGTGAAAACTTAGAAAGAAACTGAGAATTATATCCTACTCTTCCTGTGTCTGGAGTTACAAAGTGAGAAGAATAAAGCAGAAATATGTATACAGTAAAAAAAACAAAAATCTGCTCTTTGATATTTTAATTTAATCTGCTGTCTCCTCAGCAGGAGGGAATCTTTCTTCAGGCCTTTTATGAAACGCATTTTTTGTGTAATTTAGCTCTGTCTTCTGTCTCCCTACAGATAAAACTGGCAGTGTGAGTGGAGATAGTGGGCATGGATCCAGTCACACTGATGCCTATGATGAGCTCTTTCACACACCCAACATAGTGGACCTCGACCCGCTGGACAACAGTCAAGAGGAAACGAGCAATAAGGTTGGCGAACTGCAACATTTTGGACTCTTTGTAGTATTGGTGTGTTGCTAAGACAGGGCATAGTTATGCATTTCAAGATTTATGTAAAATATAGTGCTGCCTGAAAAGCTTGTAATGGCTTCAGCTGATGCATGAAAAATTTCGCTCCATGTCTCGAGACATTTCAAAATGTTTGTGATTAGTATGCACGTACAGTATCATTCATGAACTCAATTTTCTGCCTCCTTTCACAAGCTTTCCTCTGTCTTTTTTTTCCTGTCTGAAGGTGATAGACCTGTCCCAGTACAGTCCTACATACTTTGGTCCAGAACACGCCCAGGTGCTGTCCAGCCACCTCCTCCACTCCAGTTTGCCAGGATTAACTCGTATGGAGCAGATGTCTCTCATGGCGCTGGCTGACACTATTGCTACCACAAGCACAGACCTCAAAGACACCCAGGGCAAGAGCAAAGGTACAGCAGAGAAACAAAGACATAAGTCTGGGCTCTTCAGATGGTTCTAAATTTAGTACATAGGCTCCCTGTTCTACAACATAAAGTAATAACATTTTAAAAAGAAGTAAGATCTGACTGTCATTCATTTACCAGGGGGAGAGACACTGGATGAATGTGGTTTGAAGTTCTTGCTGGCTGTCAGACTTCATACCTTCCTCTCTACCTCCCTGCCTCCAGCACACCGAGCACAGCTGCTACGCCAAGGTACCATGATGATGTTGTTTTCAAACTGTTTTTGTTTTTATAGCAGGCACAAATATGCAGGTAGAATTCTCATGATTAATAAGTCAAATTGACATCAAAACGATCAAACCTAAGTTCTGGATCTTGGAAGTGCTAATGTGAGTTTTGAGGTTGTTGCATGAAGTGTCATCTTCACTGCCCTCCTCTAGAAATGGCTTCAGTGACCACTGAGGCATCAGGGCATTGACTCCAAAGATTCCTCAAGCTAGAACGGGAGGATGTTACTGATGGTCTCAATTGTAAATTCTTGACTGTAAAGGTCTCAGCGAGAGATATGAACAAGCCACAGTCTATCCATCATCTTTAACTACTGCAGTAAAGTTGCCTTTGAGCAATCTATGACTCCTCAGTGGGCTGCAGCACAATACTATGACTGTTAGAGAAAACTCATGGCTTTCAATGTTTAACCCTTTGTGCACCTGTATGTATTCACTCCAGCTGCTGTCATGGTGAGCTTTGCTACGTAAATGAAATTAGTTTGGATATTCTGACGATTCTCTTTCATGTTTCTTGCAGGCCTGTCGACATGTCATTACGCCTGGGCCTTCCACTCTGAAGCCGAGGAGGAGCTGCTGAACATGCTGCCTGCCCTACAGAAGGGGGAGCCCACCTGGCCTGAGCTGCGCTCTATGGGTGTGGGCTGGTGGCTGCGCAGCACCAACAAGCTGCGCAGATGCATCGAGAAGGTGAGACGGTTAATAACATTATGTAATTATCATTATTAAATCAAAACTTTAATCCGGTAATCTCAGTGTTCAAGTACGTGGTTACTGTAATATTCAGTTGTAGTCTTACTTTAATGTATGTGAAGTACTTTTCTACATAACAATCAACACACAGGTATTTATTTATTCATGTGAAGGTTAATGTGATGATTTTTTTATTGTTACACAGACGCAGAAAAATATTAAAGATGGACTTTCTGCACATAAAATATTTTTATAAGATTGGCCAGTATTATGTTGTTACCCCTGTGAACTTAATATTGATTCCTTCATTGATAAATAAATTGCTGCCCAATCGTTGAAAGTACAGTTTGCCGAGGTTGCTCTTAAATGCAACCAAATATGACTCCCTGAAAGGACCCATAAAGCTGCAACTGGTTCAGTAGTTAACAAGGTTTTTTTTTTCTTTCCTATTTTGTCAGGTCGCCAAGACGTCTTTTCAGAGAAACAATGATCCTCTGGATGCAGCTATATTTTACCTCGCTCTGAAAAAGAAGGCAGTGGTTTGGGGACTGTACAGGTAGGCAGAAATGACACGATGTACACACAAGTATCACAATATTTATCCTTCCTCTAAAGCAGCTTCTGTCAGATTATTGAAGAACCAATGACATCCATATTGTTGTTCTGAATCCATAATGTCGTTCTCGGCAGGTCTCAGAACAATGTTAAAATGACAGACTTTTTCCGCAACAACTTCAGCGAGGACCGGTGGAGGAAAGCAGCGCTGAAAAATGCATTTTCTCTGTTGGGAAAGCAGCGGTTCCAGCATTCTGCAGCCTTCTTCCTTCTCGCCGGCTCCCTGAAGGATGCTGTGGAGGCAAGTGGAAAATAGACATGACACAATGTTTCTGAGAAGCACTTGTACCTTCAACTGCACTGCTACTTCCCAGCCTGTAAAGCTCAGTTAGAGGTGCTTTCAGTATAAGTCATTTCAAGTGCTTCTCATTTTTCTCTGCCAACTCTCTGTGACATTGTAATTTTGCATTTTTTAAAATATTTTATTGTCAAGGGCAGTTTTTGACAGCGTAAAAAGCAAAGAAACCACATTAACAAAAACAGACCACGCCGCCAGTCAGTTCATTTTTACAGAGTTATCTTTGTCGGGAGCTTTTAACAGAATGCACTGAAGAATTATTGATGTGAGCAGTTGACTCATGGGTGTCGCTGTCTTAGTAAAGATAGGACACTCTGCTTAATACCTAATACTTACTGAGTGTTTGTTAAGGTGTAAACGCACATTTGTTATGCATGGTAGTTTGAAGGACTGTGGTCTATCAGGGTTACTCAAGCCACAAAAATAAACAGCTTGTTTCTGGTCATCTTAGGTGTGCGACCTTTTATTTATCAAGGTTGTATTTGCTTACAAAGTCCCTGGAGGGAAGAGTCACCATATTACATCTGTATGAGTAACCAAAAGTTCTCTAAGCATTTTATGGAAATGAGTGTCACCCAGGCAGAGGGCTATCATTGACTTTGCTCAGTCCCTCTAGCTGGGAGGTAGTCTCATTGAAATTCACCTCACACTGTATCAGTTCGGAGCAACTACAACTGCAACTATCCACTCATTTTTTGTTGTGAGCTTTTGTTTGTTTTTCGTTTCTGGCTTGTTCTCCTCTTTTAACAGATGAAAGAACAGGAACACTGTCGCTTCAGAGGATTTTCTACTAGATCACTGTGCATTCAGAATATACATTGTTTGTCTTCTTATGTCTTGTCTTATATCACTCAGTCGTGTGCCAATAGCAGAAACCATTTTTGAATCCTAACTGACTGCGAGTGCTTTCTTTCCTCCTCCAGGTCTGTTTAGAGAAGATGCACGACCTACAGCTGGCACTGGTAATCTCCAGGTTGTACGAGTCTGAGTTTGAGACGTCATCCACCTATAAAAAGATCCTCCAGAGACATGTTTTGGGACAAGATAAACAGGTGCTCGCAGTTTCTGTATGATTGTTACAGAAGCCAAAAGCTATTGAATATTATTTCATCAAACCACCTCAATTATGACAAGTGATGGTTTGCAACAAAATAGAGTGAGCCAGTGTTTTCTGTATATTTCAGGTTCCAGTCCACCAAGACCCTTTCCTGCGCAGCATGGGTCACTGGGTCCTGGAGGACTACAGCAAAGCCTTGGACACTCTCCTCGAGCAGCCTGCTAGCAGCGCCAGCTCTGGGTCCAATGAGAGCAAGTCTGACTCTGGTAGGTGTGCTGGTGCTGCAGTGATCCTGCTTTTCTTAAGTAACAACAGTTTTAGTAAAAAAAGAAGCATTAGAATTAAACCAACCTCTTATTTAAACCAAATTCTTACCCAAATACTAAATTGACCTATTGATGCAAGAACTTTGCACTGATTAATACTCTTTTAACTATTTTTTAACATTTCTGTAATATGGTTAGTGTCATTTATACAGGTTTAAAATTCTGTGTGAATGGCCTTTATGGGAAAATTCTTTTCTGACTTCATGTTAATTTATTGCCTCTCTTAACAGACTTTTCTATGTGTAATTTTGGTGCCTTTTAAAATATGAATAAAACGCCATTCAGCCAGGCTCTGCTCACATTTAAATATTTAAACGTTAGTTTAACTCTAAATTCCTAGCAAATATAGTCTCTACTGTCAGAAGCCTTGAGAAAAGCTCAACACCCAGTTCAGTTTGTGGATATTGCAGTGCTGTTAAATAAACCTTTGCAGGTTAGAAACAAGAACCTACTGGAGATCATAATCTGACACTATGAGGTCACATCCCCTACTTTCACAAACTGTCCCAGCTTTGCAACTCGTTTTTCCTCCCTGAAGTGGAAGTGCATCCTGCTCAATGAAGAAGAGCATTTAATTAAACAAAATATACAAGGATTGCCTTAAGAATAGATGAAGAACTGAACTCAGCATGAACCTCACTTTGACTTAAGAGTCAAACTGGTTCTAGATTAACACCCATTGTGCTACGTGTGTTTTATAAATTATGTTCACAAAGTAACTGACTTACAGGAAGTTGGTTCTTTTATTTTATAGATCGATTATGCTTTTCTGGTTCAGGTTTTACTATAAACGGCCCTTTTTGATATTTTGAAGGAGTGAACTTGATGCTTCAGCTTTTTGCCCACCAGCCTTTCTCAAGAAGTTATTTTTTATTCCTAGCTCTATCCTCTTTTTTTGCGTTTGAGTTACCACACAGTGCAATTTGTCAGTGTAAGTGTTCCCATAGCTGTGTGCCATCTAGAAGGTCAATAAAGGTTCAGTCAGTTCACTTAGAGTTTTGTTTATAATCTTATAATACAGCTTTTCCTTCCAGGTCCTGAGGGAAAACAGGCTGGTTTTTGACACAAATTAAAAAAGGTATTTTTTTCTCTTTGTATCTGTGACAGATTCCTCTTCTGTGTCTTCATGCAACCCTGAGGTTTTCAACTTTTACACCTACCTCCGTACCCACCCGCTCCTCCTCCGCCGGCATTTTGGCTCATCGGACAAGGCTAAAGTTGGCCTGACTGCCGAGGGTCGCAGGGCCGACTCCATTAGTCTGGTTGAGAGAAGACTGTTTTTCACAGCTGCATATGCACACCTGCACGCTGGCTGCCCTATGCTAGCCCTCGAAGTCCTCTCAAAGATGCCCAAAGTCCACAAGCATTCCAAACTGCCCAACCAGGACGACACAGGGATAGTTACTGAAGTCAGTGTTGGGAAAAGTAACGAACAGTCATCAGACCCGGATTGGTCTCAGTCTGCTCTGAACGGATACGAGTCGGATGGAAACAGCTTATCCAACAGCCAATCAGATTCAGTGTTAAGTTTTGACTGGAGCCAGCCGTCACTGACGCTTCCAGATGAGCCTCTGGAGCTGAAGTGGGACAGTGACAAAGACGCTGGAGATGATGGAGAGGACGAAGAGGAAACTAAAAATGAAAAGAGCAGTAGAACTGCAGACAGCAGCAGCGTGTTCCAGGACACGCAGGAGTCCATGTTGATGCTAATGGAGACAGTGACCGGGGAGGACAATGAGGACAGCGGTGATTTTATTGCGCCCTCTGATGACATCATGGTGGCTCAGCTGAAGTTCACTGCCTGCTTGAAGATTATGACCAATGAGCTCCGGACACTGTCAACAGGGTACGAACTGGATGGAGGGAAACTACGTTACCAGCTCTACCAGTGGTTAGAAAGAGAGGTAAATACACACACATGATATCAAACACTTTGACAGACTTCAGGGTCGGGTTTCTCTCTTTTTTTTTTTTTTTTTTTTTGTCTTTTTTTTGCCCAGTTAAATTCAAAATTAGTTTTAATATTCATCAGTCTTGTGAAAATAGAATTCGTCTGGCAGCACACCTAAGTTCACCCAATAAAACTTTTATAACTTGCATAACTCCCACACATCTCTCCTGTCTTTATGTTCATATAACATTTTATCTCTGTGCACACTGCCACTGCATATAAATCGCTTTGGTAAGAGTACAAGTGGTTTTCTCTTCTAAAACTCTGAAAACCGTTTGAGTCTTTGCTTTGGCTTCCACTGATGGATGATAAATTCCTTCTTGATAAATTGATTTGAAGTTAAAATTCTCTTGTTTCCCCAGGTGGTGGCTCTCCAGCGTTGCTGCAGCTACAAGCCTTGCCTGCCAGAGCTGTGTGACCAGGGTGATTCCCCCGTTTCTGGACTGGTGGAGGAGGAACAGGTGGGTGTTGAGAGTTGTCAGATGTTCATAAAGAAGAATCCCTGCTACAGCAGAATGACAAGTGAAACATTTGATTTTATAGCACCTCTCTCTCTCTTTTTATTTGTCAGTCTCTGTTTTTCTTTTACCGCGCTGTTGTAAATTTTGCTTTGTTTCAGCAACAAGCATAATTATACCTGCTCTTTCACTCTGCACCTGTGTACTCACAAATTTAAACTACATTTAAAAGGCTGACTAGTTTATTTATCGTTACACCACTGCTTTCGTTTGAACACTAGCCAGGTGAATAACATTGGTGTATTTACACTTACTCTGAGCATTTTTCCAATAAAAACGAATAAAATAAAAATGGTTTTCCAGCCTGGGAGTCCCCGTGGTGACAGCCAGAGGAGCAGGAGACACTGGCTGCAGAGTAACCAGCCTTTACTGAGGATGTTTCTGAGCTACTGCAGCTTGCACGGCTCCCACGGTGGAGGACTGGCCTCTGTACGCATGGAGCTCATACTGCTGCTTCAAGAGTCCCACCAGGTAATTCAACATGCTGAGACACACAATAAAGGCCACTGCTAGACACAGTGTGGACATTATTCTGGTGGCAGCTGTGTCATGCTGACTTTTTAGTTGTTCCCACACAAAAATCCTACCCAGTATTTTATCAATTGTGCAAAAGCTTGTGGAGAATGAAACATGAATTATCATTAAGTAAAGTTACATTTAGACAAATTACAGTTTAATTTCACAGTTGTGTTTCTTCTTATAAATATAGGTGAGTTTTTGTTGATACTTGTGCCCATAGACGGGCGTGGCTCTAGTTATCTGTAATGATTTTTCAGTGACTTGAGGATCAAATATGATAATTACAGAAACAGCTGTTCATGTTACAATAGAAATACGACTGAGGTGTATTTTTGCATCACAGGAGAAGGAAAGATAATAACCTTCAGCAGCAAAGACACTCACACCAGTGAGCAGAGCTGCCGTATTGTTTCACTGATCACATATTCTCTTTGAAGGGGAGGATACTGAGCAGATGAGCAACAAAGTACACATTAAAGATGAACATGAAGCCATTTGAAAAGTTTGTGTTAATGCAACCAGATTCCCAAGATGCACACACACACTCTCACTCTCAGACCTAGTTACTGTGCGCTGGCAATTGTCTGCACTCCTGCAGCAACTGGCTGACGGGTTGTGCTGATTCCCCGAGCTCCTGAGGGAGGTCTTGCCTTAGGCTGACTATTAGAAGGTTGAGTCAAATTTTAGGAGGTAAACAACTCGATGAGCCAGCATGAGAGCAACACTCCTGAATGTTAGCACAGTGGATGGGCACTGGGAGTCCTTTCTACTCTCCTGCTTTGATTTTAGAATAAAATCAGTTTCTTTTGTCCCAGCTCTGGTCCCATAGTTGTCAGAATTTCTCCATTGTTGTCAGGGAATGTTTTTGGTATTTTTTTTTTATTTGTCTTGACTTCAGTGAGTGTTCAGAGTTCCTGTGAAGAAGGTTAGTGACAGCTGAATGTGATTCATCAAGGGTGACGAACATAAGCCTGTGGTATTCTTGCATACACTCAACACACACACACACACCAGCCCCCTCCTCCCCATTGCTAAGGTTTTCTTTTGTGTTCTTTACCTGTCATTCACACATACATTAGAAAACACATGTAGAAATCATAAATGATATTTCCAGCAGTTGGCTCATCTCATGGCTCAGAAAAAAGCTGCTGTTTCTCAAGTTCAAAGTGGATCCCCTCACTACCTTGTTCTCTTCAAGAGCTGTCTTTTTACCCTCTAAAAAAAAAAGAAATGAGAAAGTTGAGGTTACTGTAGTCTGACTCTAGGTTATGCATGCATCCCAGGGTATTGCTGATATACTATAAGGGTTTATCACTTTCCTCTCCGACCTCTGTCCACAGGACGACTCCATCCAGTCAGCAGTGGCACTGAGTTCTCAGCCCACCTCCATCCCTCTTCTTATGGCTTGCACAGCCAACGTAAAGACAGTTGTGGCCAATCCCATCGTCTACCTGACCAACTTGACTCATGACATCTTGCAGACCATCAATGCACTCGACTCTCCTCCACATCCTGATGTTGTTAACAACGAGGTGAGAAAGTTGGCTTTAATCTTTTATTTCTAAGAAGTGCCAAATTCTTATTAAACCCAATCAATGTGCATAATTAAGATAGTAAAATTTAATTTTCTATTCTCTTAGTGGAGACAATATATGCATAAACTGTATTAGTCTTATATAGGATTGTGGACATACCCATTTAATTTTGTTAATTTGCACTTATTTGAGTTGAGTTATTATGCGATTAATGTGCTACAAACAGTTACAGGAACATTAGAGTTCATTAGAATTCATGTTTGTATCTAACAGATGAAAGTTCGTTCAATATTCACTCTCCTTTCAGTTCTGTTTGCTCTCCAGCTCCTTTGGAAAACGTCTGAGTGTGATGTGAATGAACAATGATGTTACTTGCTGTGAAGGTTTCAAATATATAGAAGCTGAACGTGCACCATAATTAAACAGTGACTCTTATTTCAGATCTATGTGATGCACACCTTGGCTGCCTCCTTGTCTGCCTGTATATATCAGTGTCTGTGTGATGGACACACTTACAGGTAAGTGACTCCTTTGAGCTTTTGCTAAATACACTCACTTATTACTGTTTTGTTATTTTTTCAGCATTAGTTTCTACGCTGTCATGTTGCTTGTACTGCAACCATGACTCAGAAGTTTGAGCACATTGTATTCACAGGGCAGCATCTCTCTGAGGAAAATCCCTCATGTCTTCAGCTGATCATCATTTTTACCTTAACTATTAAAACAGATGTTTAATCTGTCACAAGTCATCTGATTTTATTTTCCTATTCTTAGAATTAAAGCCAAAATGCTGACAACATAATGTTAATTTATGTGCTCTGCTTCTGTGTGTGTGTGTCTGTGTGTGTGTTAGGAGGTTTTTTGGCTTATTGGAGCAGAATAATAAGAAATAATGGGGAAGGGACACGACTACTGGTAACCAAGCATACTTTATAACGAGAGGGCAGTGCACACACAATCAAACATTACCAATTATTACCAAAGTGGAAACTGCTTTTCAAGATCATCATAGCTTATACTTCATTCTGGTTTTGCAAAGCACTATAGTCGTGTGATTTAGGGAAAGGAAGCAGAAATGTCAGAGGTTGGATAACAAAGAGATGACAGTCACTTGTCTGTTTTGATCATGTTGAGGATGAATTATGAAAGCTGCAGGGTTGCTGCTTGTCATTCTTATTGTAAATAGTTAATTAGATTTTAGGTTTTGACAGATGGGAGGAGCATTGTTTATTTAATATTCTTACTTACAATAACTCCCAATCACTTTGACAACAACCCAGTAGAATTTAAACTTTGGATGAATGAGTGTGTGTGGGACTTGTGTTTTTTTTTTTTTTTTTTAATCAACTCATTTGGCTTACAGCTGTGTTGCTGTGTGAGTTCCTGTCATGGTTGTGCCAGACTGTTTGATGATGTACAGAATTATTTGAACTAATGCTTCACCAGACTGGGACCTTTAAGTCGCAGCACTGTGACCCCAGAGAGAGAATTGCTTGTATCAGTTAAATAATGTGTCAGGAAGGGTAAGTGTTTTTTAAGCTAAGAGAGAAAACATTCATTATTCTTTCAGACCAAGTTCTCTGACCTTGGCATTTGAAACTTCACACAACTCCAAGTGATGTGATTAAATGAATGCTTGGTTTTGCATCCACGTTATACTCCACACACACACACACACACACACACAGCCATCTATCACATACTGTTGTGAGTTAAACGAACTCGAACTAAATTACCAGGGCTGTTTCTAATTTAACACACTCTTTAATATGGTAATTATGATCTAAACTCTCCTGCTGTGCGGCTTGAAGAGGTTTGACTCAATGTTGCTTCTGTTTTTTTCGTCTCAAGAATCTGAGCTTGTGTAAAAGTGTGCACATTTTTTATAAGGTATTTTGTGCACGTTGGTTGGTGTTGTCAGTATTTTAAACCATTTTTACCCTTTTTTTCCCGAGTTTAAAACGGTCAACTGTTAGCAAATGAGCTAACAGGTAAAGGCAAATCAATCGTAAAAGCCCCTAGAGGGTGCTGCACCTTCACATTTCAGTGTTTAAATTTGTTGTGAAACAGCAGTGAGATCAGTGATTGCCACTCCAACATGTGGAGAATGCTCCCTTTTGATTTTTGAATTCTTTTTGATATCAAAGAAACACTCAGAGTAGCTGAAAGGGGAAGTTATTGGATGTTAGAAACTTAATAGTCTCCCTTGTGGCTCACGCATTCAAAATTCTCTGTAAAAATTGTAAAACCTCTCCGACCAGCCAAGGTTTTCTTGTGTGCATGTGTTGAAAAGTCACTTGACATAAGCACTCGAGTACTGATGTTTTCTTCATCATCAAACACTTTTCCCCTCTATTACCAATCAGAATAGATAGGCAGCGGACCTGAGATGCAGCCCATTACTTTTTAAAGTCCTGACAGAACACAGCTTGATGCATCTTTCTTACAAACAGCATCTCGGTTAAAACATTTAAAGTAAAACATTTCGACATTACATATTTACAACGCCTAACCCATTTTTTATTTTTATTTTTTTTAGATTTCACTTTTCAGTACAGCATTTCATGTTTAATATAAATGTTTTGCTCTGTGTCCTCGTACTCACTGTGTGGGGTCTGTTTCTTTTGTCTGTTTCTCCCACAGCCATGTGAACCATTTCACTGGAACTGTGTATCAGAGTGTTTTGCTGTCTCAGAAGCAGCCGCTCAGAACTGTCAGCATGGATGAGTCGGTTCAACCCAACACTTCTCCGGCACAGTGGCCTGGTAAATCAATCAAAACAGACTTTTTCTTTGTTTTTTTTGCATGATTTAAAATGAGCCTCTCTGTCACTGTCAACACACAAGAGATAAAACCACGATGTGTTCGTTTACCGCAGTATTCAAAAATAGTTTCTTTTTAATGAGATAATTGCGTGAAACTGAGTTCTACTT
>OOFC01049538.1:6119-27658 GCA_900323345.1 Pseudochromis fuscus | reverse complement strand
TGCATGATTTAAAATGAGCCTCTCTGTCACTGTCAACACACAAGAGATAAAACCACGATGTGTTCGTTTACCGCAGTATTCAAAAATAGTTTCTTTTTAATGAGATAATTGCGTGAAACTGAGTTCTACTTAATACGACAGGTACCACACGCAGAGTAGATGATCTGAGGGAGATTTTGAGGAGCCTTATTGTATAAATTTACAAATGAATGAGATTAAACAACATTTATTTTAAGCTCTCTTTGCACTATTTTTAGCAAAGTCACCATTCAGCACTGTTAACTCTGTCAGGAGGATTGTGGCAGGATAGGAGGCATTGTAAAATGATGGACTCTATCATGTTTAATCTCAGGGAACAGGAGTAAATTATGCAAATATTACAATGCCAATCATCATATTAACAACATTTGTCCTTAGGTGGTTTAAGTTTGGAGGCATTATGAATATTATAATTAAGTCTTGGAATATATTTTACATTAATGTGACTTGCTGTGTTTAGTGATTTTTTTTTTTTTTTTCCTCCAAATACAAATCATTTTTTTGTTTTGTGCAATTTTTTTGTTGGATTTTTATTTAGCAAGCTCAGTATTTTGGTCAAATGTTAAACTGCAGCTCTCCTTTACAGTTTTTTTTTCTGCTCATCCCTCTCTCCAGGTATCGCTTCTCTGATTCGTCTGTTGAGCTCAGCAGGTGAGGAGAGCCAGCCAGGCTTAGCTGTGCTGCTGTGTGAGATCCTGACTGCCGTCTTCCTCAGTCTGTTTGTTCACGGCATGGCCACTCACTCAAGCAACGAGCTGTTTCGCATCATGGCCCACCCACTCAACAGCAAGCTTTGGGTGACGGTGTTCGGTGGAGGTGCCCGGACCCCTGTCATAGAGAAACTCAGCAGCCCTACGAGATCACCTCCACCAGGTGACTGCTTCAGGGTGTCTAGTTTTCTTTTTGACATTGGGGTTTTCATTTGGAGGTGACCCAGTAGCTAAATCAAATCAGTCTCGCTAAATTAATTGGGTTCCCATCTGTAGGTCATAGTGAAATCCATTAACCTATTAGTGATGGAGCAGTTCACCTCAAATTCAGTCTGTGCTACTCTCTGTTGGCTGGCAAAAGGAGCATGATGTAACTGTTTATTTGACAGAATGTAAGTGTTTAAACTATTGTTTGTTTACAGTTAGAAATATATTTCATCATTTAAGGACATGTCAGTCGTGGTGTTTAACTGCTGAATGAGTAATTTAACAGTATCTCTCCACTCTCCAGCTTCACCAAGTGGCTCAGACAGGAAGTCCAAGCGGTTCAGGCTTCTCTCGTCACGCAGCGGGTCCAGGGAAGAATCTGGGATAGACCGAGAGGGTCCAGCCAGTCCCAAGCATTGTCCAGTTGTGGAACAGGAAGCTCCGTCCATCTTTAAAGAGCGATTTGTTCCTCCAGAGCTCAGCATCTGGGATTATTTCATCACCAAGGTAATCCAGAAAATCAGTAATGACTTCCCAATAACTCCAAAATAATCTGTTTTCAGACTTCATGAGACTCTGTTAAGTTAAAGTTACATTTTCAAGAATTGTATTTAATAAAATAATGGTATTTTTATCATTTATTATAATACACAGTGCATGTCTCTGCCTTCTTTATTGATGTTTTGTTCTTTTGCCTTTGAAGCCTGTGCTGCCACCATCAGAGAACAGAATTGAATATGACTCTGAGGAGAGCCAGGGCAGCCAAGACGAAGATGATGACGACGATGAATATGAAGATGTGTTTGACCCCAACTCTCCTCAGAGAGAACATTCAAACCACAATTCATACAGGTAATGACACAGCACCGCACAGAGTGGGCATTACTGCAGACAGTGATTCATCTTCTCCTAAAGTCGAGCTGCCCCGGATTAGACCTGAATGTGTTTACTGCTGTTTGTGTCTTTCCCCGGACTTGTGTTAATTTCCACTGCCTCAAAATTCTGCTCTGTAATCTGATTTGTAATGCCGCCTTCTCCCCCAAGCTGGTGTTTAATGCGCCTGGCCATGGTTCAGCTGGTGATGGTCAATCTCAAGTCCTTTTACCCAATGGCAGGATATGATCTATTAGGTAAACACTGAAATACACCACACACCCTCTGATGTACTAACATCAAGGATGCAGATAAGTGCTGCCCTATTTCTCACTGCCTGTCTCAACTAATCTTATTGCCTCCTTGCTTGTGTGCGCCTGCTTCTTTTTTAACACAGATCTGCCTGTGGGCTCTCCTCTGTGTCACGCTGTGCTGAAGACGCTGCAGCGCTGGGAGCAGGTGCTGCAGAAAAGGCTGGAGATCTTCGGGGGCCCCCCTTCAAAGTACATCTCCACTCACCTCCAGGACGAGACGGCCACACCTGGCCCCGCCTTGCTCAGACACAAAGCCCTGTTTGAACCATCAAATACTCCTTTCAGGTACCATCACACGCTGAGGCTGAGTAACACAAATGCTGGTGAAAAGTCAGCAGGGTTTTTTAAAATAACTATTTAAATGGATACTGAAATGTTTCTGCCTTTTTGTGCCTCTCGATCTATGTGTGTGTGTGTGTGTGTGTGTTTTTGCATAGACAGACCAATTGACTTAGTCCTCACAGTATCACTGCAATTCTTCTGATATATAATTTAGCTTGTTAACATTATTAATTAATGTTCACACAATGCTGTTCAGTTGAACAGCACAAAATGTACTTGCACAACACATCCATACTAGTACAGTGTTTTTAGAAAAGTTTACATAGACCACAGTCTCACCCCTGGAGGCTCGTGCACTGTTGGGATTTACTGTTCTTGGAAAAACAACAGCTATATGCATTTGATGTGTTTCGCCTCGAACTCCAGACATGTGACGTTTTCAATCATAGATGATGTGTTTTTTTTTAATTTAAAGAACACTTCACTTATGGTCATGAGCTGTGGGTAATGACCAAAAAACAACAAGAGCCCGAAATGAGTTTCCTGTGCACGGTGGTCGGGCTCAGCCTTAGAGACGGGGTGAGGAGCTCGGACATTTGGGAGGGACTCGGAGTAGAGTCGCTGCTCCTCCCTGTTGAGAGGAGCCAGCTGAGGTGGTTCGGGCATCTGGGGAGGTTTTTTCGGGCGTGTACCGACCCAGGACATGCTGGAGAGATTATATATCTCAGCTGGCCTGGGAACACCTCAGGCTGGTGGAGGTGGCTGGGGAGAGGGCTGTCTGAGCATCTCTGCTGAGACTCCTGACACTTTGACTCCGACCCTGGATGAAGCAGAAGACGACAAGTATGAGTGCAAGTCTTAATAATATGTAGGTAATGTTTTTTGGGTCTTTTTTTCTTTTCTTTTCAGGACGAGCCACCATTCAGCGCTGCCTGTGAAACGTTTATGGCAGTTTTTGGTCAAACAGGAAGAAGTACAGGAGACATTCATTAGAAACATCTTCACCAAGAAACCAGGCACAAATCAGGTACATTGCACTGACACCACGCCAACCTGCTGCATGAAGTGTCTCCATATTGCACAGCTAGCACATTATATTAATTGTCATTGAATAACACATTAACTGTTATGATGAAATCCACACCACATCTCTGTATTTACCCCCAGACAAACTGCATAATTATTGCTTTTACATCCCCGTTGTGCTTTTGTTTTGTTCTGCATGCCAACCACATATATTATTACTCTCTCCAGTTGCATGTTATTGATTAAATTTTTATTCATATAATAATTACACCGTGTTTGATTAACAGCACAGTAATTCAGTCTCTGTGTGTCTGCATGGTTTATCACTGGTTTTTGTTGTTGTTGTGTGTGTTTTGTGTGTGTGTGGTCTGCCCCATGCTGCTTCCCCAATCATAACAGTCGGTTGAGGACCAGACTGACAATATGAAATGTTCAGGGATGGACGAGACAGGAAGCAATCAGGTACTGCTACTTCAGATTAAGTATTGATCACGGTGTTGGAGTGGGATATCAACCCTCAGTATCTTCTGCGAAATTTAACAAAGCTGTCAAAAAGTAAAAGATGGCATCAAATGACTGATTAAGTGATGTTTAATATAAATTTTTAATTATTCTTTGTTTTTCAAATAGTACTCCAATCCTGTAGAGATGTCAGTGATAGATACTGAGAGATAACATCCTGACTATGAATTGTTTTAGGTGAAACTATCACATTTGCTTGTTAACATACCTTTTATGTGAGATGAATCATAAGAAACTTTCATCTCACATGTAGGGCTAATTTTTAACAAGCAGAGACTAGAGCGATGCTTGTGGTCACAGTCAACAAAAGGAAAAGTCACTGCGGCTTCAAGGCTGATTGATTGATCCATTTTGCAACAAAATATCACAAAATAACTCGGTGTTGAAGTTACAGCTTTGCAGCCTGCAGTATAAAGTGTGTTATGAGTATTTTTGTAGCATGTTTATCCATCCTGTGTTTAAAAGCACTACTTCTGATTTGACAAGACCAACAAGCAAACAGTATTATACTTCATACAGACGTGCACCTTATGAAACACCCGCTGTACTATAGTGCAGACGTACCATCGGCTGAATGCGGGAACATGTACATCATGTGCTATGTATTTGCCGTGCTGCCGTAGAGTACTTAATGTGACCTGTCACATAAAATCTTGACAGAATTACACTCGTGTATTTTTAGGGCCGTGAACTCTGGACGCTTCTGTCAGAGTTTGATATTAATCTTACATTTAGCTGTCTGAATATTTATGTGAACGGGAACCATAAATCTTGAATTGCACTGTACATTGATGCTTCATAGAGGTTTTCTAATCCTCTGCCTTCCACTGTTCAAGCTGCCACGTTATAGCTTCTCTATTTGGCTCAGTGTTAATTAACCCAGTCTCTCAGAGGACAAGCTATGAAGCTGAATTGCTTCTGATTAATGGGCCCAGCACTGTCGCAGTGAATCTGCGTCCTACAGGGATTATGCGCTCGGCAAAAATGGCAAACCACCATATTTAGATTTCTGCAAGTCAAGTTTTATTTTATTTCATCCAACAGAAAAAGACACGTTTTTTTCCTCTTGAATAAATGCACTGACAACTTTAATTATATCTTATGACTAAAGGATGTCTGTCTATTTTTAAGTAACTTTGGCAGCAAAATGTAACATCTCTATACAATATGCAAAGCAACAGTATAGTTTACTGTGCTGTGTACATCCCACAGGACCTTTTTAAGGTACAATGTGTACTTGTGTTAATCTCTCAAGGGTTTCTGTGTCTGGTTTCTGCTATCTAACAGCACTAACCTCGCTGTTGACCACTGTGGTTAACAGTGACCTGATGGCACCTCACATGTCCTCATGACCCGAAAAGGCAAGATGAGTAAAGTAGCAAAGAAAACAATAAGTAAGCTTAAGTTTGACTCATGAATATCTGGCACAGAAAATACTTTATCAAACCTTCTGTTGGATCTTATCAGGTCAGTAGTTCTGTAGCATGAAAGTGACTAAAATCCTGACAGGTATTTGTCTGCAGAAATGTTTGCTAACATTTCAGATGTAGTGATTGCACCTTCATGATGGCTGTTTGTGTGTGTTTGTGTGTGCGTTGTCGTCCCTCAGACTGAGTCAGATCTGGGCTCCCCTGGAGGAAAGGCACGCATCATCCACAAGGAATCTGACATCATCACAGCCTTTGCCATCAACAAGGTAAAACCCTTTTTCACAGATGTCACTGAACAACATAAAACTACTGTATGTCCAATGACTTCATCGGTCACCAGTCTTAGCCTTTATTAAACCTTCATCATAATGTTTAACTAATCTAATCTGTGTGAGCCTGACCAGTAGAAATATTTAAACCATTCTTCCGTCTAGTGGAAAACAATAAAAAGAAAATTAAAAATGGTGGGGCAATAAACACACTTCTCCCAACTATTAATCTCACCTTTAAATGTTATCTGTAAGAATATTTCCAAGCTGCTCTGTCAGGCTTTGCTGGATAAAAGTCCTCACTGCAGGATGACAGCGGCCTCAAGTGAGCAAACACAAAGAAACGAGACGGGAACCACACGACGTCTGAGATCTTGAGATATTTATCAATCCTTTTTCCAAACAGAAAACACACAGTGCAGATGTCAAACTGAGTGAGAGAGACCAAGACAAGACCACAATGATACCACCCACTGTATATGCTCTTTTACCACCATCAGATGTGTTTATTCATTGTAATATGTACAATACAAAAGGTACGACCAGAGCAGTGACCTCCCCTAAACCCATATAGATATTCCCATGCTCCTCAGAGAAACTGGACCTTATAAAAACCAATATTAACAAACGTTCATCTCTCTCCACTTGGTCTGCCCTGGCGAGGCTGATTGAACACACCAGGGTCTTGTTAACAGCACCTCGCGGTCACGCTTCCCTGGCAGCACTGTTTCCATGATGTCACCTCAGAGAGAGAGAGAGATTAGAGACACAAACAAATAACTCCTCAAAATTATCTAATAATTTAACTCATGTATTAATTAAATAAACCAGATCCAAATTTAGAAAATTAACACATTACAAACGTAGAGAAATAATAGACTTAATGTATGAGGGAGTGTGTGATTTTACCTTGTGCCAAGTGATGGGATGTCTGCAGCTCCCCCATATACTCTAATAAGTATTTTTATATTGTCTATAGGTCAGACATCATCAGTTATATAAAGATAAATGTGGATATAGATATGTCCCACAGGAGGTAGTGAAGACCAAAAGTAAAAACTGAGAGTGGAACTAATTGATGGCCAGAAAACGAAATTAAATGTTGACGCTGCTCTGTGCCCACTTGTTATAATTTCACCCTCCTGAGGTAATAAAATGTCGGTGTTGAGTGTCCTCGAGCGGCCAAAAAAATCAATTAATGCCACTTAGCCCAGCGGTGCATGGTAATAATTATCTCTAGTAATGCAAAACCAAAATGCCACTAGTCAAATTAAATGATTGCTTTCCTAAATGTGGAGATTTAAACTGTGGTGGATTCAGCCTGAATTCAAATCCCTGGAATTTCAGGTCATTGCTTCACTTTGACCAATACACTTTCACATTCAAAGCAAATCTAGAATTCATTTGCCTCATGGCAAAACTCTGACACCACATCCTGGCCCTTTTTGATGTTGTTGAGATTGTGTTTTCTGTCTTTGATGATGGATGAGGTGCAGACTTGATAGCCTCGGCTGGATGTGGCTATTTATTTATAGTTACCAGTGCTGCTTTCTTCTCAACAATGATCAAAGAGAAAGTTCTCTATGGGTCATTTCAAGCAACACGTTGGATCATTTTTGTGAACAGAGGCAAAACAGAGTTGGGAAAAAATCTTGGTCTCACTTTTGGGGACCTTCTTACCTTTGAAATGTCCTAAATACACTAAGACTGAACCTGTTTCCTGTGCCCCTGTTCTGGTTCATCCCTACTTCTCCCTTTTCCTGCTTCATGTCTCTGTCTTCCTCCAGGCAAATCGTAATTGTTTAGTCATGGCCTCCACCCATGACATTCAGGAGTTGGATGTGTCATCCATCTTGGCCACACAGATCTTGACATGGATCGATGATGATGAAGCTGAAGCCAAAGGGTAAGAGAGCAGTGATTGTGTGCGTGTTTGCCTGTGCTCACTGTACTTGTTGTGGATAGCAGCCTCCGAGTTCATCCAGAGTAACATCCACTCACCTATTCACCCTCATAGCAGTAGAACTAAATCAAGTGTGGGCGTGGGACAACGTGATTGGCTTAGCAATGATTGTGTAGGTGGTGTACACAACTCTGCAGTTTGTCTTTGTGTAGAACAATCCACATACATCTATGTTTGTGTGTATGTATGAGGTATTGTAGAATCTCACAGCGAGGTAATTTTACCAGTGTACATGAGATATTATTGTAGGATCTCACAACAAGGTCACTTCGTCAGTGTTTGTTCCCACTCTTGTCTGCAGAGCTCACTAATCTCACACAGTCCTAACAGAAGAGCTTTTACCTTGTACAAAAATATTCTTCACTTCTAAGTATGGTAGTCTAACCTTCATTAATAATATAAGTAATATTGTGTTTTCATATACAAAAGGCACTGAAAGCAGTGAGGATGTTTTCAGAAATAATTTTACCATTTAACTTTATGAAAAGTGCAGCAAAGAGAAGAAGAAAAACCTAAATTAAATCAATATTTGATGTTACAGCACCAGTTCCTCTTGGTCCACTCTCACACAGTTTTTCAAGGTACCCAGCAGGTATGTTGTTGATGCATTTTGGAGAACTTGCCATGGTTTTTCCTGTAGATTTAAGCTGTTTCTTCACGTTGAGATCAGGCCTTTGTGGAGGTCGCAGGTCTCCTTGTTCTTCTAGTTACTAACTGCTTGTTGCTCTTCAGCTGCTGGCGTCATGTTTGGCCTTGATCTGTGGCTGAAGGATGCATCAGGGACCCGTCAGCCATCTTCGTAATGGATCATTATCTCATCATCTGCCTGCTTATTTTTCTCTCTGTAGTGTTGGTGGTGATGATTTCCTGGTGGTCCACGCTCGCGATGACTTCACCACCCTACATGGCACCACACCCTACACCCACAGTAGCCCTGGCACGCCCATCAATGTGCCGTGGTTAGGAGGTGTGCAGACGGGCAGGGGTGCCGCTGTGGTAAGCTCCACACCTGCTTTACAGATGTTTTTGCTTCACTTGGTCTTGATGAAGGCACCTTTCATCAATACATGGTGATATTTTGAGTTCCTCACCCACTTTATTTCATAACTTTGCTACATCTCTGTGATTTGTGGATTAAAAGACCCACTTAGTCATTTATTTTGCAGGTATTTGTACTGTTCAATACAGTTTAGCAAAGCACATATAAGTGTTTCTACAGCTTAAGTGTAAATGTGTGTTGCACTGTACTTATATAATACATGTAACCTGCTGGTAATATGTAGACACTAAATGAGAAATCTATGTTGAAAACTTTCAAAAGTTTTCGTATAAATCAGAATTATTTTTGCTTCTCCACCTTCTGCAAGTCTCTATTTCATGTCAATACTAAAAAAAATATATAAAGGGAAAATATTTGAAACCTGCTGTTTCTATTTTTAATATTGTCACATTTACCATTGTCACATTGTTGCTGTGCATGAGAATTTTTAAAATCATCCTTGAAAGAGGTGCTACATCCGTGCAAGAAAACAGCAACATTTTGAACTTTTGTTGTTTTAACACTTTCAATATCGGCAACTGCATTTCAGAGAGATGATGAAATAACAGTCAAGACCTGAACTGGCTGAATATTTACTGCAGTATCTGAACAGTATATGACTAATATGTTGTATATTTAAAGTAGTATTTAGTATTTACAATTTGTAGCGGTTTGTGATAAAAGAGTATCAGCAAGAATGAAAGGACAAAACAGTGGTGAGACCAGTAATGTCTGGTTGAGAGACAGTAATCCTGAGGAGGAGTCAGGAGGCAGAGCTTAGAGGAAGCAGCGATGAAGCTGTTGAGGTGGGAGTGATCAGGAATGAAGGGACAGCACATGTTAGATGTTTGGGAGATAAAGCCAAAGAGGCCAGACTGAGGTGGTGTGGACAGAGGAGGGACAGTGAATATATCAGTAGAAGGATGCTGAGTTAGGTAGGAGGAAGACCAAACAGGAGGTTTATGGATGTAGTGAATGGAGGACACATTGAGCAGTGTTGGACCCACCTTCTCACGACTACCTTCATATCCAAATATGGTCACTTCCTGCTCCAAAAAGCAACATTCAAATGCTGATCTCCTGGTTTGGACATTAGCTTCTTTCATTCTTTATACACTCTCTGTTCCCTACACTGAAGATGAGACAGATTTATTACACTCTTCAGTACTTTTCCAAAATTAATTGATGTTGTCTGCTGCTTTGGGTCAGACCTTCTTTGTCGTCATAGCAAAAACCTCAAAGCAGTTTATACGACTCAAATTAATAATTCATCTTTGCCCGAGCCCAGTTTTTTAAAAGCATCATGGTGCTAACAGCAACTTCCCCCGCTGACTTACAAAAGAACTAAGTCGTCGACAACAGTTTGTCATTTCTGCCGTTTTCATGGCAAAGTTTTACTGAGCAGAGGAAACTTGGCGCTGACAGCGAGGAGGGAGGTTGATTCGGTTCTGGTGGCAGCAGTGTCTTTGAATCGAGTAAATGTGAGTCATGTTTGTTGATATCAACCAGCTCACTCATTGCTCTTGATATGCCGACTGGACAGCAAGAGCCACCCCGCATCGTGATTATTTCGACCAATTAGCCGGGCAGTTTGCTCAAGGTTGGAGCAGAACACACTTCGAGACAATCAGAAATAAAAATCTTTGGCAGACGTAGTTGTTAATGACTGCCTCTCCGGGCCAACAGTCAGAGTACAGACAGGAAAACACAAGCTGAGCTACGCTATATTAAAGTTATTATTTTTCTGCTTGATAATAGAATAACCATCTGTCGGTGCTGTCGCCTACAAGCAGCGAATAATATTAGCTAATGAAATGCCTTAGGAACAGTGTAATACATGTATCACTTAATTATTAACCTTGACCGTGAAACAATTAGCCACAAAAAATTATCAGTACAACACAGTTAAAAATGTTTCCACAGCTTTCAGCTACAGCCTGTGGTTTTTCACAGTGGATCCAGTCGTTTAGTTTTTCTGAGATGGTTGATTATGCTCATTTTAATGATTGTGTCTCTCAGTAGATGTGAATTGTGTCCTCGATCTTAGTTTTTGTTTTGTTACCTCCTCTAAGAAGGTTATGTTTTCATGTGTGTTTGGTTTTTTTTTAGCATTACAGGAAAACTTCTGAACAGATTTTGATTATTTTTTCAGGGAGAAGGTATTACCTTAAGGAACAAGAAATTAAATTTTAGGGACGATCAGGGGAAGACGTCTTATCTGGAAAAAGTCCAGATATCCCAGTAAATCCCTTTGGCTGAATGGCTGAATTTTTTAACAAGACAGAACCTGCAGCTCGTTACCTCTGCCAAGGAGGTTCTCACTTGTTAACATTATCAACAACATCACAGGAAAAACTGCTGAATGAACCTCACAGATTTTTTGAGAAATGGAGAATTACCCAAGGAACAACAACTTGATGGGGAAATGTTTTGATGTTGTTTCTATTTCACCACAAGAGGCAGCAGTGTTCAGTCTGCAGCATCAGTGCAGCTGGATTGTGCCTCTGCACAGGTTTGAGCTCTGACTGCTTTGTAGTTTCAGTCCTTTAGAAAGTAGATGCTGTCTGTGTATGGTGTATATTCAGTCTCTTGTACAGGGTCACATGTTGTGTCACTCACCACTCAGCTTTGTGCTCAGTGCAGCGATGGCCCTTTAAGCTCAGGTTCAAGTTTTATAAAGATTCCTCTTATTTCAAATGAGTAGAAAATGGTTTTCTGCTGTGCCCTTGGGGGCGAAAGAGGTTTGAAAATATTTTCCCCTCTAGTTTTGTTTTTGTCTCTTTAAATCAAACTGAGGTCAAAACTTGTCCAAACACCACCCAGTGACCTCTGAGACTCCTAAACATGACCTCCACCCTGACCCCAACCACAGAGAGCAACAGTGTTCAAAGCTCAGGGGAGCAGGAAATTTAACTCATGAAAATCAATTGTGAATATTCACAAAACCACGTTATAAATGATGTGAATTAGGTCTGAGCAATTCATTATGTACAGTCATAGATATAAAATAAACAGAAGAATTTTCCAATAAAGGAAGAAATGATGAAAAGCTTTGTCAGGGGATTGATTGTTAGCACAGCAGCAAACATCCCTCATGCTTTTGAAATGTTTAATTTTAAAATTTTCAAAGTGAGTCTTTGATAAGTATTGAGGGAACTTTTTGTTGTGTCATGTGAATGAAGTTGTTTTCTGTACATGAAGGAAGCCACAGGAGAGTTAAATAATAATATGATTTGAACAGAAGACAATAATAAATCCATTCTGTGTGTTGAGAGCTTTGTTATATATGTACTATTATATAACTTTATAGTTTCCCATTATCTATAGAGTTATTGTTGAACTTAATGAAGATCTGTTCTCCTCCTCCTCTTCACTTTTCTTCCAGATGATCAAGAGAAACATCAACAACGTGAGGAGAATGACCTCCCATCCCACGCTGCCGTACTGTAAGTGCAACTCTCATGTCTGATGGTGGATTATCTGCCTTTTTAAAAAGTGCAATCCAGACGTCATGTTTCTTACAGATATAAAATAAAAAGCCTGGAGTGGATGATTAAAGTTGTTTTTTTTATCTTTCATTTTTGGTTTAGTAAAAGCAGACTGAGCTCACTTGCTGCTAGCTTGTAGTTTCCAGTCAAACTGCAGGATACAGTTAAACTTAATCAATTATGAACTAGATGATTTGAGAAGAAATGCCAGAAGGTCCTGTTGAGACCTGAGCGCTGACTGAGATGTCATGAGAAAATACGCTGGACTGTGTGTGTTTGTCAGACCTGACAGGAGCCCAGGATGGTAGCGTGAGGATGTTTGAGTGGGGTCACTCACAGCAGATCATCTGCTTCAGGAGTCCGGGCAACTCCAGAGTCACGAGGATACGATTCAACCACCAAGGAAACAAGGTAACACAAACACACACACACACGCACACACACTCGGACTCAATGTGCCGGTCAGAGCGAAACACTCTGATCTGTTAGCCGCCACCTTCCAGATGTGACACTATTATTAGCTTAATGATGTGGGCCTGTCAGATTCAGACACATTTTCACACTTCCTCTCACTGCTTTGCCATTAAGGCAGAAATCACAGCGGGGAGTCGGGAGTTTGGCTTCAGCACAAATTGTTCTTCAGCTGAGTGACTCAACTGCTCTGAACTCAGGCACTCGCCTCAAGCTAATCATTTTCTCAGATGGTGCCTCTCATGTGCCAGTACTATCTTATCTGCTTGTTCTGGCCAAAAAAGAGCGAAATATGCTTTGAAAAAAATTGGACAGAGAGGACACGCAGAGAGCTTGATTTTTACTTATGTAAGCAGGGTTTGGACTTCTGATGTGGTGTTGTGAAGGATAATTTCACCTGATGGATAACCTGACAATATGCTTTTAAATTATCCTTTATTTTGCATCTGATAAACAAACGTCCTCACAGCAAAGTCTGATAACTGCTCTCTGCTTGTTTTATGTAGTTTGGTATTGTGGATGCTGATGGAGGTTTGAGTCTCTGGCAGACCAACACCAGTGGGAATACACCCAAACCATACCTGGTAAGCAACTGTCCTCTGGTTGTCTTCTTGTCGTCCTCCTTTTTGTTGACTCTTCTCCTGCTTTTATTTATCACTGATTGTCTCCTTTCACTCCCCCTGCCAGACGCTGCATTGCCACAACAAGACGGCTCACGACTTCGTCTTTGTGGGCTCGTCCTCCCTCATCGCCACTGCAGGTCTTTCCACAGACAACAGGTACTCGGAGAGACTCAGAAGGACAATTTCATCTCCAGTCATTTTCCGACACATTGTCCCCTCGATTGAATTCTGCGCCACATCTAATTAAATTCAGAGTCTTTCCCATTCAGCTTCACTCTACTGTTTCTAACCAGGATAATTACAGGTCCTGTGATTAAACTGGGGGAATGGATTGTAATATGCAAATGTTTTGACTCCACAGGAACGTGTGTCTGTGGGACACTCTGGTGACTCCTGCTAACAGCCTTGTACATGGTGAGATGCAGCATAATACATAACTCTTTAAAGCTGAAATGATAGATCCACCATCCACTGACAGAACACTCACCTGCAGTAGTTTTGCTAATTGATTGTTACTTAAGTCTGTCAAATATATATATTTTTCTAGTTACCTTGATTTGTTTGATTACAACATTATGAGAAAATCTACAGAATAGATTTTGTTTCTGTCGATCTGTGAGGGCGTTCACAGTTTGTTTTAGAATGCATCAATCGGATCACAACCAGACAGCAGAGACCCATCTCTGTTTACGTCTGTATTTAACATGTGTCTCTAAAGCGGCGTGCACAGTTATCACGTAACTCACCAGAGGAGAACCAGATTTTGTAAACAATGTGTTTCAGTGGTTGTTTACACTTGTAATTAGCAATGTCCACTTATGATCCAATCACCCGAGACATGTGGACATCCTCTGTCTGTCTAATATACCCAGCTCTCTCTTTACTGACTGACTGATGGGAGAGGGTGTTACCCAAGGGACAAATCATTAAGTTTTAGATGGGGAGGATGGGACCCTGTCTGAAAAAAATCTCTATTAGTTCCTATTTGTTATGATTGGCAGATGTTTTAACAAGATAGTGTTGCAATTTCACCACAAGAGGGCAGCAGAGTTCAATCTATAGCATCAGTGCGGCTGGATTATACCTTGGTGGAGGTTTGTGCTCTCTGAGTGCTTCCTGGTTGTCTCTCAACAGTAAACACACAGTTTCCCCTTGAAGATTAATAAAGTTTTCTGATTCACAAATGTAATATCTCCCTGCTGCCTGTCTCCCTCTGATGCATCCTCCTCATCCTCTACAAACCACCACTCTCTCCCTCTGCTCAGCTTTCTGCTGCCATGAGTCCGGTGCTACCGTGCTTGCTATGGCCCCCAGGCAGCAGCTGCTTATCACAGGTGGGAGGAAGGGCTGGATCAGCATCTTGGAGCTTCCCCACAGGCACCAGCGGCAGAGCTTCCAGGCGCACGACTCCCCGGTCAAAGCGCTGGCGGTCGATCCAACCGAGGACTGTTTCATCAGTGGATCGGCCGAGGGCAACATTAAGGTATTTATTCCCTGCTGCACTTTCATCAGTGTGATTAAAACTGCTTCTTTTGAATGAAGAAGAGGTTTTGAGAGGTATGTTTCAGACAATTTGTGAATACATGAATATTTCCCAGCATTTGTTGCTGCCTTTCAGAGTCAGAAAGCAGACAGTGTGTTCTGCTCCAGAATCTCCCAGAAACTGTACGAGTTTGAAGTTAAAGAAGCTCTTTGGGTTTTTTTTTTTTAGAAAGTCATTAATTTTATATAAGCGCCTCTCTGGGAACACTAATTCTAAAAACTTAAACTTTGGATTATGAAAAGACTTTTGATCATTTCCTCTGCACAAAGTAAACTCGTCCCTGACAGAACAGTCCTGCAGGGCATTTGGCACCCAGGTGTGGATGTCTCTGGCTCCCCTCCACATCCACAGTCAGATGACTGTTGGGTTGATCCGTGGAGACAGTGAGCCCCATCAAAGTCAATCGAACCCAATGTCACTTACGATTAACCACCTGCTCAGGACGGCAGTGTGACTGATGGGGACTAACATGTAAGGTGAAAGTGGGGTGACACTGGAAAAGGCAAAGGAAAGTGTTTTGAATGAACAGGCAGGAGATGTGAATGTCTTCAGCTAATATATTTCCAGAGACAGCAGGTCTTTTATCTTTTTGACTTGAATACGTCGGTGCAGATCACACAGCTGTCACTCCAAGGATGGAGCCGCTGTGTCACACAGATGTAGAGGGAATGGTGCAGTGCACATCTGCTTGAAATTCAAATGACTTTCATTCTGGATGATTGCTCAGGAAAAAAAAAAAAAAAACCCTCTAAAGCAGAGTGTGATGCTTCTCATCTGAAGTCATTAATTGTATATTGGCTGAAAATTTAACATGATTGTGTTGAGCATTTAGAAGCTTTCAAGGTGTTTGATAAGAGTGCACAGAAGTGGTAGATTAACTAATATATACAGACTCCTGTCCATGAAACACCTTATCAAATAATAAAGCTCCCGGGCCGGGAAAACCAATCAAGACGTGCAAGCTGCTCACAGCTAATCACGGTCTTCAGTGGCTGCTCGTCTTGTGTTAACAAATTCCCGTCTGCAGGTCTGGAGTGAAACAGTGAAGGATGCTGATATCCTCTTATTTTCTTATTGTCACCAAATCCAGTGAAGAGACCGAGGCCAGTGAGACTCTGTCACAATATTTCATATCAGCCCAATTCTTCATTATCAACCATTTCCCCTCGAGGATCATCAACAGACTTCCTATGCAAAGATGGAAAAGTATAGAATTTGATTTTATAAATTTCCAGGTCTAGAAAAATATGGAAAATGGAAACTAGTGTATGGAAAAATATTCATGTTATAATAATGAAAACAAACAATACCATGATACACATCTACTCAAATGTCACAAATTATTTTAATGTCTTTACCGAGAAGTCTGGAAAAGTGTGAAATCTTGAGATTTCCAACGTGCAGGAGCCCTGAGTAAAGTGAATCCTGTCTGTGTCACATGGTTGGTTTCATCCATCCTATGAACTGTGTGTGGTGGATCTTCACACTTCATCCCGTTCATCCTGAGCATGTTCTGTATGTTTAGAAATGTTACTCTCAGCCATTAATGTCTGAACAACCATTGATTAGAAATCCATCCGGTGACTGTGGAGATATTGTAGCAGTGGAACAATCCACCAACAGCCAACATGCTGCTAACGTGGTTAAAAATAGCAGCGAGTCGCAGCATTTTGCAAAGGTTACCTGAACAGAGCAGTGACTATTCTCAGCCACAGGGTCAGAGCACTGGGGAGAGTCGATGGCACAAAGAGTCTGTGTGGGATCAGCTTCAAATAAAGTGCAGCTCAGGTATCAGGCTGACAGCAGGATGATCAGTGTGTGGAAATCTTCACCTCGTTTCTTTCTAAAGTTTCACTGTGAAATCCTCCACAGGTTTGGAGCCTGGCCACACAGTGTCCTCTCTACACCTTCACCAACGAACACGCTCGCCAGTCGCTCTTCAGAAACCTCGGCACCGGCGTGATGCAGATCGAGGTGGGACCGGCCAATCACATCTTCTCCTGCGGCGCCGACGGAACAATGAAGATGCGGGTCCTCCCCAACCGCTTCAGCGTGGCGAACAACAACAACCACGGCAACCTCAAGAACGATGTCAAGTTCATCATATAGGCAGAGAGACGGAGGAATAATGTGAAGTGCTTTTTACGACGGCGACAAAAACGCAGTCGTACCAGATCGGCCTCGGCGGCTGCATCTTAGAGGAGCGATGCCAGGACAGGACGATGGTGTCAGGTTTGAAGAATAATCTGTAACGATGAAGCCGCTGAAACAGTCATAGGGCTTAGAGACTTTCAGAGTGAGAGTCGTGCAGTAAAATCATCAGTGATTCGTGTGAAACCAAAATTTCGGCTTTGACCAAACACAGGAGCTTCTACAAGTGTTTTTAAACTTCGAGGTGAAGCAGGGTAACAACTGAGGACACTTTCAATTGGGATAAAGTGAAAGCACCCGGCAGGAGAATCCTCCACAACAAACTGCCATCTCAGTGTCCACTCAACAGCACAGAGACTTTTTTTTTTGCACAGGAGGAGGAGTGAGATGAGGCTGTGAAGTGAGAAGCTGCAGCGTTGTTCCTCTTTTCCAGCGTCGCCTCCTCTTCAGTTCATATCATTAGTGGGAGCTCCTCTGAACCCCTGCTGGAGCCCTCGGGTGAACCCGCTCAGCACAACGCAGTGAAGGCCAGAGGACGTCGTACAAAGCACACGGCCTCCAGTCCCACCCTGGACGGACCCGGGTCAGTCGCAGGAGCAGAGGAACACGTGTCAGTCAGAGATCAAACTAACTAATGTCAGTTTTCATGTCACCGTTGTTGTGTCACACTTTGATTTTCGGCGCTCGGCTGTTGCTCTAATCCAAGTGGACACGGGGGAAGTTGATTTTAATAAAAGTAGAAGTAATAAAAGCTTCAAGCAGCAGTTTGATATTTTGGGATTTGTAGTTGGTGTTTCCTTTCCAACAAAGACTCAAGTTTTCAAATTTGAGGCTAAACATCTAAAACACTGAACTGTTCCTTTATCCAAGCTCGTAGAAGTTTGTGAGGCGGGTTTTAACGTGTGCCGCTGCTCAGTGCACCACTTCTCTTTCTGTATTTGCACATAGAAATTAAGCTAAATGATATGTAGTGTAATATAAAGTATACGAGGCAGGGTGACGATGCAGAGTCCAAGTCTGTGGTGATGAGATGATGATGACAATAATATATAGTGCGATGTTTGTTTATCCCGGCCTAGATTTTACCAGTGGTATTAATATAATTATTATTATTAAGTGTCCTTAATCTCTGAAAACTACTTCTGCCAACCAGGCTGTGTACTAGTACTGTTGGTCCTGCTAATATCCCTGATTATTGATATTCAGTTGCACAAAGTAGCTTTAATTTACCAGGGTCCTCGTTGGTATAGGACACCACAGATGATTGAAAACCTGCTCTGGCTGCTTTTTGATGTATTTTTCAGATGTTTGATTTCATTGAGAACATGTAGCAGGACAGTTTGCTGTTGACAATACGAGGCGGGGAAAGTTTTAGTGGAGATTTTGTTGTGGAAATGTTTGATTCCAGTAACAATGCACTTCTTCTTCATCGGCTCTAAGCTTTCATTCTCCATATGGACCATGATCGACATCTGCCTTGGAAACTGTTGTTTGCCTTGTAGTTATTTTAATTTTATTAGCAGACTTGCTCTGGTTTCCTTTTTTTTTTTTTTTGTCACAATTACAATAATTTCTTTTAATTTTTTTTTTTATCATCACTTTTTTTTTTTAATTAAATATCATCCTCGTGCAGCACATTGCCTTCAGCACACGCTTGGTAAATTTAACGTAGGTTGGTGTATAACATGAAGCGTCTTCCACTTGAATAAGGAAGGTTTCATCCAAGTTGTCCTATAATCCATGAAGCTAACGACCTGTAGACCGTCATCGTGCTGCTGCAGGGAAACAAACGTACACGAGCTTTGTTTTCAGGCCGGACGAACTGAAGAAAACGCTTTAGGTGAAGCAGGTTTAACGCAGATATGTACATACAGAGATCCATAAACCAAGCTTCTCCTGCATAATCACAGCAACTAGTCGTAGATAGACGGTGGGTGATGATAAAAGCCACTTTATGAAGAATATAATTCTGTACAAACAGGTATATTTATGAAATCTGTTCATATTTACGATTATAGACTGATCAAACAGCAGATGTTGTTGTATTCCTGATTTTCTCTTTCTTCTTTTTTTCCCGTTTGCTGACGTGGGCTTGAATAACCACGCTGTGATATTCTTGTATTTCCCACCAATCAAAGCTGTTTCTTTGTACTTCTGGAACAACTGGAGAATAAAATCAGTTTTATTAAAGTCAAACAATATGTACTCTTTAACACACTGGGGAATTAAGTCCATTTTTTCTTTTAAAAAAAAATATATCCATAAATATATATACTGCTTATTTTCCTTTAAAGACTCGCATCACAAACAAACAGATCCGTGCGTCAGGCTGTAGCTGCTGTTGTACGAGCAGATGAAACAAACATAATCAAAAAGAATCAAAACATCACAGTCAACTTTCTTTTTTCTCCCCTCTTCAATCTTGCAAATGTGAATTTGATCAGATTATTCTAATTTTATAATGAAGATATTGTGTATATCATTGTATTATATACAAAAAAATGTACTGATGTAATAAAAGAATTATGTAACAAGAGCAAATGTGTTTTCTGTAATTATGAAATCCAATGACATTAGTAGGAAAACATTTAACCAAACACTCCCTCTGTGGGTTTGAACCTACAACCTTCTTGCTGCGAGCCAACAGTGCAAACCACTGCACCACCACACTGTCAAAGTCATGATGTAGTATGTCGTGAAAAAAAAAATCATTGTATAGTATATGGTGAACGAAGTCATAGTGTGGTGTATCATAGAAAAAGTCAGTTCAGTGTGTAGTGAAAAAACAATCACCCCTCTGCCACTTTTCCACCGTCCATCCTTTCAGCCGCTGTGAGCCTTGGAAACTGTAACATGGTTTTTTAGTTGTCTTCTGTTGACTGCTGGTGTGTGAGCACTGATTCAAACATGGAGACAGACAGTTGTAGATACAGGAGTTAGGATTCACTCTGCTGCAGCTGAAAATGGTCTGACCCTGGACTGAAGAAGCAACAAACCATCCTCACAGACAGTTGTCCTACAGGGTCTGCCGGACCTGAGACTGTCATCAACTTCACCTTCTTCTCATCTTCTCTTATCCTCTCCTCTTGATGTTTGGAAATATGCAAATTTAATTATTTGTCACAGGTGAAGCTGTATTCTGATTGGTTGAATAATTTAAAGACACAAGACTTTTGTCGTTGTAAAAACAGATGTTATGGACCTTACCAAGGTGTGAACATCAGGACACTATTTGACAGTTACATTTACTATGTCCTTATGCAACAAGACTTCTGTCAATGACTGTATGTCATTAAAATAAAAGTCTTAGTATAGTATGTTGTAAAAAAAAAAGTCACACTTTATATTATGTAAAGAAAACATTACAGTACAGTAGGTGATTTAAAAAAAAGAAAAATGATAGCACCGTATGTTGTGTAGAAAGTTTTTACCATGTATGTTGTGTAACAAACAAAACAACAATCACTGCTTGTATTAAAGTAGCTTTTAATCTGAAAGACATTATTCATACAAGAGCATCCATTGAGTTTCATTACAACTGACATGATCAAAAATCCTTGTACTGTTACACAGCTCAGAGTTGATTACAGTGTCAGATACATAAAACTGTTTCTGACGTTAGTGAATTAGTTGTGGTGATGAATGGATTTAGATTTTAAATGTAAAAGACACGTTTGGGTTCAGGAACTTAACGAATGAGAAAATGAATCTTTCTGCGTGTATGTGAAATTAATCTATATAAATGCAGGGCTCATTTATTATTAGGATATTTAAAGGTAAATGTGGAGTTGCTGTTTAGCGAGGATGGACCAAAGTAAACGAACCAGCAGCACAGAATGATCACGTCTCTTGATGATGGCGTCTCCGAGTCTCCTGTCCCATTTTCTTTATGCCATCTGTATTAAATTTCTAATTTGATCTTTGTTTGAGACTCTGTGGAGTCTTCCGACTTCAATGAAAGTTAATTTATGTGAGATGATTCATTCTCAACTAATCTGAGTAATTTTTCTGCATTTCCCTCGAGAGGCAGAGTGTAAGTGCACACACACAAACACACACATATATATATCAATAGAAGAAAAGCAGACAGAAGGAGAGAGCTGATGGGTTGGTTAGGTCCTGATGTGGTCTGATTGGCTGGCCGAGGGGGCTCACAGCTTGGCGTAGTCCTTCAGGATGACCTCTAGCTTCTGACTCAGCATGATGTTCCCTCTCACCTTCAGCTTGCCGGAGAAGAACGCCTGCAAAACAACAAAGACACACTTGAGTAATTTCACCAAGAAACACAAAGTGGTTTCTGTTCTGCAGCTGGGTGGATGCTACTTGTTTTGTTTTTTTCTTTCCCTCCAAGTATCCAGGGAGGAAAGAGGCCGAGATGCCTGCAGCTAACACTTCACACAAATGAAAACAACACGCCAGGTCTCAGGGAAAAAGGGAATATGTGACCAGTGGTTCTCCGGCAGCAGAACAATGAAAGGGAATCCATATTCATGAGGTCCAGAGCTGACGTGCAGAAGAACAGAGCCTGTACCCAGAACTGAGCTTTCCTCAGCGAAAAAAAAAAAAAAAAAAAATCAATGGCACGGCGG
>OOFC01049537.1:87841-100341 GCA_900323345.1 Pseudochromis fuscus | reverse complement strand
TGTGTATAAGACTTAAGTTCATTCAACTCAAGAACGGACCTATCAATCAAATTGGCCCCGCCTCTAAATCTAAATCCTCTTCTCGCAGCCTAATATCTACTTCATGATGAAATGATTTTCAGATGGACCACCAGATCACCGAGAAGAAGACCTGAGTTTAGTTAATGACATCAGAATGGGTTCAGCAAAACATTCAATAACCCAGGCTTCTAAAGTGTGGTGGGATTATATTGTAATTTAAAATTCCTACTTGAATACAACAGTTAGTTAAAGCCAAGTGGTCTGTCTAGATGCCTGTTATATATTTATTTCATCTTTCCTAACATTTTAATTTAATTGTGGAAGGAAGTTGGATGTTAACACAAAATTAGCTTGGCCCCAGGTGACTAAAATCCCGGGTCGAAGCGTATCAGCCACCTCTGAGACGAGCACCAGTGAACGGTAAACACACTCAAGCAAAGACAAGAGGGCCACGTGTGGCGCCTCTCAGTGAAGACAGGTGGGTAAGGCTGGAGGAGTGATACTCAAGAGGGCACAGGGGGAGGCTGACTGAGCAAAGAGGGAGTGAAGGAGCATGGGAGCTGAGGCAGAAAATGAAGAATCCAACAGAGGCAGAGACGAGAGAGCTGAGGAGGAGGGTGGAAATTTAGGGATGTGAGGGGATGAAAGGAGTATGAGAATCAGGAGAGGACGGAGAAAGTCTGAGTGAAAAATGGTGAATTGATGTATTAGAAACAACAGTGGGAAAAAGAGAAGAGGGGAAAGAGACATAGGCTTGGGAAATGAAGTGGAGAGCGGCAGACGGGAGAGAAAAAGATGCAGTGAAATGACTCTAAGAGAAAAAAGAAATCAATGTATGGCTCGAAGATCTATAGCGACAGATAGAGGGAACAGTGGGAGCTCAATTATCCACATTTCCCGCTGCTTTTCTCCCCGCCTGTGATTGGACAGCATGAATGTATCACCTCGTGCAGCAAACTAATTAATGTTTGTTTGGGGCAATAATTTCAAACAAAGTTTAATTTTGCATCATTATTACACACAAAATTCCAAGCTGTTAGTGCATTGTAAACATTTGATTAAAATTAATTGAGCAGTGGGGAGTGCTGTCAGAACACGCAGCAGCACGAGAAATCAGATGTTTTGGAAAGATTGTTCACAAACGCGGCTCATGATCCCTCGGAGAGATGATGTCATTACGGGCTAATAATAACAATAATTTAGCACACTTTTTCAACTGCTTGCACCCGGCTCTCGTGTTTGATTTTTCCTCAGTGTTTGCCAAACCCGAGCAAGCAAAACGCTCACACAAAAACACACAAGTTATATTGAAAATGGCAGTGGAGAGATCGCATGCATCTAAAGGCTGACGGGGGCCAGATCAATAGAGCTTTTGGATATTTTAAGAAAATGACTGAGGAGGCACGCAGACAGCCCAGAGCAGCACCACGACTTCAGCGCTGTGTGTATTTAGAGAGCTATTCCTGAGGGGAAGGCAAAGAGCAGCAAAGCTCAAACAGAGCCACAGAGTCATTATTTTTAGTCCTGTTTGCTGTGGGCTCGTTCGAAACGCCCTCTCCTCCTCCCCGGGAATAAAGTGCAGCAGCGTGAGAAGAGAAATGGAACAGGCCCCGAGGAGAGAGCACACAGGCGTATGCATCATTATAAAATCAGATACAACCATAATTATAATCACTCACTTTCATTTGTTACAGTCGAGTTAAGTCATTATGGTGCTATAGGTGCTTTCTGGAAGAATCTACTGCAGGACGGCAGTTGAACATCACATGTATTAAACGTTGGCTTTGCGTTCATCTGATTAAGACGTTCTCCACATCAAGCCACATTACACTTTGGCTTTTTGTGCTGGTAGACTTTAACAGGTCATTAGAGAGGAGGAAAGGTCTGACACTGTGGTGCTGTGGGATTTCAGCACTGAAAACACACCTTTATCATGGCTAGTCTCTTCCCGGCAGCTGTGTGTGTGTGTGCTGGAAAATGCTTGTGTCTGTATGTACACACAAGTATGAATCTGAACGGTTGCGTGGGGGGTGCTATACATGTGTTTGTGTGAGTGTGCACATGGCTCGATGTTGGTGTGCAATCATTTGAAGCACCAAAGACAGGAACTCGTTCCAGTAGTTCTAATACAGAACAAAGCAGAGCCAGAGATGACATCTATGATCTATCACACTCAGCCACCTGCTTCCCAAAAAGAAGGCCATTTAAATGCCACATCTGCTCCAGTGCACCACCATCCACCAACCGTAAAAACACAGAGAACACCAGAACACAGCACTCCCAGAACACGTCCAGTATTTCCTATATATAAATATATATATACAGATATATAAATGCACACACAGTATGTATGCACACAGGGGAGGAGCTCACACTGAATTCTGACAACCATTTGGAAAAAGAAAAAAATATGAATAACCTCATTTTTGCTTCACAGTAACCCACATGGAGCCAAATGATGCATGTGCAGCTGTCATGTTTTTTGGAAATGGCTGAGGATAACTTCAGAGGTCACCCTGGCTGCACTCACTGAGAACCAAAAGCCCATTGGTCACAGAGCACATGAAGTCCAACAAAATCTGACCAACTGTCTGTGTTTGGTGTCCTCACTGTGTGAACTGGGCTGCACTGGAGTGGACTAGAAATTAATGTGCTGTGCTGCTGTGAACCAACGGAAAAAGATGATGGCTGAACCTCAAGTTTAACATTTTTTTGTGGTTTGGTTTGTCCTGTGTATTTGTTGTCGAGTCACAGATTTCAATTACATTTGATGAAAAGATGGTCAAAAGAGCAGGTCCAGGAATATTTTTGAATAATTGCTTTTTACACAGTAAGAAGTTCAACCATTTCTTTATGAAGAGCTCCTCAAATAACAGTCGGGCCTTTACTCACCCAAACTCCCGGAGGTTTCTGGCCACTATTTGAGATCAACTTCTATTAGCAGCAGTGAATTTGTAATTTCCTCTTTTCAATAAGTTTAATTTTTCATATTTTAACAGGGTGAAACTTACTGTGAAATATTTGAAGGCACACTGTTTAATTTATTCACTGCTGCCTATAGTTGGGATCCAGTCATTATTTCTTCCACTGGTGACTTTTGAAGATCTAAACATGAATTTAATGCCGGCTTTTACTTGACAAAATGTAAATGAATGTGGCTAACAATGCAGATGGAAAGTAGATTTTCTCTCTGTTAAAAGAACAGTTCAACATAGGCTTCCGTTCTGAGATTCACATCACTCTCACATGTGTTTCATATATATTAAGTTGGAGCCAGTTAGCTTAGCATAAACACAAGAAATGGGGTTCTCCCCACCAGCAGCTTTAAACCTAGTAATATAACCAACTAATAAGCTGCAATTTTAGTTTTCCCCCAGTTTTATTTCTGATTCAAGAATCAGGATTTCTTTATTGTCAATTTCCCTAAATGTTCAGGACATACCGACAAAAAAATGAAAATAGATTGACATTGATTGAAAAAAAAAACAATTAGTTATAAATAGAATGAACCTGTATACAAGAGTGCAAGTGTCTTTATGCTATGCTAAGCTAACTAGCTGCTTACCTCCAGATTGATATCCACCTTAAATTTATGAGAGTGGTGTTGATGGAGTGTGTTTTCTGATTTGTCACCGGAGCTGCTTCATAGTGATGGTTCAGCATCTCCATCAACACATTGAGGTGACCACGTTAGATACTCAGCTCAGATGGGGGCCAGGTGGAGGGGATGACTTTAACACATCCTAAAATGTGTAAACATTATACAGCACTGTACTGTAGCTGCTGAGATGTTATCAGTCTTCACTTGTGATGCATTTCAAAATAGTCCTGGTTACTCTACGTCGTCTCTTTGTCCTTCAGTTGGTGATATCTTCATTTTCCACCATGACAGCTGCTTTCTGTACAAGTGTAAGTGGGCAGTGAGGGTGAGAGTGAGATAAAAGAAATGCTTCAGGGCAAAGTAAAGACAACAGTGTCATTATGTGCCACACTGAAAAGGATTCACTGCATTATGATACTGGAGTAACATCAGCTGTAAAAATATACATCTGTGTTGTTGCTGCAGAGAGTCGGCTGTGTCTTTGTCAGTGTCATTTTAAAATATATAAAAAGATATTTTTTCAAGTTCCCATTCAGACAGTATCACAGAAAGAGGGAGATTTACTGATATCTGCACTCTGCACACAAAACAAACACACATACAGTACATGCAGTGTCTCTAATCTGGCCTCACAGGTATAGAGACACCCACACTGTTGCTATACAAACACATGGGGGTTAAAACAGCAGCTTTCAGCTCTGACACCTTCTGCACCAAATATTGCATCATGTGTTCTCCATATGTAGAATATCTACATGTGTATAAAATATTAAACACAGTCTATTTTTGCTGCTAATTTTTTTCATCTTTCTTTTGTATCAATCTAACAAAGGAGGATTTATGATTCATCGCAGGTCAAGTACAAAAGCCACCAAGCCACAGAGAGTTTCTTTTTCTGTCCCCTTTTTATTTATCTTCATTTATTAGCACCTAAATTAGCAAGAAAATCCAGAACAGAAGTGGTTTCTCTTCTTTATCTTTGCAACATTGAACACTGGACCAAAGTGGACCATCTAATAAGAGAAAACTCCTTAAACATGAAAGTCTCGATGACTACCGAGAACTTTATTTCTTCTCATAAAAAAAAATATTACATTTTATCACTGGACACCTTATGTGATGCAGCTCTACAAATTATTAATGTTCAATATCACAGTCTGAACAATAGAAGAGCTTGAAGACTGAAGACAGCAGTACGTGACTTTTACATACATAAAACAAATCAAATGAAGAAAATTATGATAAAAACAAGAAGTTTCTAAACAAAGAACCAGTCTGTGACGTGATGCATCCTTGGCCAATTATCCACGTAGAGAAAAAGCTTTCCTATCCTCAGATTTTTTTTCTTTCAACGTTCATGAGAATGTTTTTTGACCCTGTTTGTTTAGCATCGAAGGCTGGCTGTGGTTCAGGAGTCACAAAGGAGGCTGCGTGGGCTATTTTAATGAACTCCCTGCTTCAGAGTGATGAATAGGTGTGTCTGAGCTCAGTGTCTGCTCCACCCCTTCAGTGGGCTCAACTACCAAGGCACTCGTAAGCGGAGCTTTGTGCTTCCCACACACTCACGCAAACATTCATGTATACTAATAATGAACACACAACAACATGTGCATTCACATAAAAGGATTCATATAATCAATGCCTGCAGTTTTCGTAAAGCAAAAAAAATAAATCTAAAACTGATTTTCTTGGCAAACGAAAACTGATGCAAGGGCGTAAAAGTGCGACCCCAAACCACACACAGTATCTGAAGACATGGAGTGAAGAAAGCCAACAGCCACTGTTACTGCTGCTTGAAAGTAAAACAAATACTGGTCATAAAAAGTCTGAAAAATATAGTTTTTTTAAGTTTACTATGATGAGTCCAAGAAGAACAGACCTCAGCCTGATGACAGCTGTGAGGTGGTTTGGATTTGTTGCCATGTCACTAGAAACTGGATGAAAATGTAACCAAACTCCACTGCACAGTAATGAATACATCGATCATCACAGCAGTAATAAAAAACTGTTATAGATAACAAGTAATAATAGTCATTTTCTATCTTAAACTTCAGGTGCTGATTATTAAGTCAAGAAAATGTCTCAGAGTTATTGAAGAATCTAATCTAATCTCTGAATAATTCAAACATGTCTGGTGTTGTGTCCTTTTCTCCCTGTTTGATAACAAATGACCAATCAGTGATTAGTCGACAGGATTAAGAAGGGCAAGAGAATTCATTTTGTAGTTTTACAGTTTCAGGTCTAAATGTATAATACAATGTTTATTCATTGTCAGTCTGGAGGCAAAAAGACAAAACTGAAGAAATGTTCAATTATTTACAGTTTACTTTTGCATTTAATCACTGTGAATTTGAACAAGAAGACTAAACATACACATAAACATCAGTGTACTGAATGTAAGGGGTTGTATTCTGGGAAAAGTCAATGTTATGTTATGTTGTTGTAGCTCAGTTTTACACATTGTGATTTTATCATACTCACCAAACTTATCAAACAGCACTAAAAATGAGACCAATGGGAAAGAAACGCAAAGAGAAAAACAATCATACAGGTGCTAAACATGCCCCACACAGTGGAGAGTAAGCACACTGACCAGTCCTCCCTCTCACCAGTCATCATCTCTACTCCACCAACCAGGAGTCTGGGTCTTCACTCCCTTCCTGCTCAGCTCATCCAGCATCGCCTCCTCCCTCACCTTCATCTCCATTCAGCTCAGCTCACGCCAACCACCACCTGTCGTGAGCCTTCGTTTCACCAACATCTGTCTTCAGTCATCCTTCCCTCTCCTGAAAGCCACAGTAAAACGCTGCTTTTCCTTAAATCCCTAAATTCCCAAAGTCAGAGTCTTGTCAAACAAAATATTTTATCTATAAAATGTGATGGATATTTACATCAAAAACATGGTCAAATGTACCATATCACTTTGTTTTCACACCAAATCAGTTTGACTAACACAAGAACTCAGTCACATTGAAAGCTTAGCTTATCATCTATAACAGGGGTCTCCAACCTTTTTTGCACCACGAACCGGTTTAATGTAGGCATTCATTTCACGGACTGGCCTTCAAGGTGTGGCAGATAAACACCGCAAAAATAAAATAACACCACCGGCATAAAAAAACGAATGTTTCCCCTTTGCAAAGAAGCTCTCCAGAGACGTTTGTTTTTTACTTGTTTTTGCTAGTTTACGAACTTATATCTGATCACGTGACAAGACAAGGTCAAGAGGCACAGACGAAGGTTAGGTCGGAGAGAATCCGGTCGATTTTCAAAATAAAACGTCTTCAGAGTCAATTAATCAATATAAGGGAAATTATAAACATTTCATTATAAACATTCTTTCTGCGCAGCCCGGTAACAAATGCCTCACGGACCGGTACCGGTCCCCAGCCTGGTGGTTGAGGACCACTGATCTATAATATCAAAACACATAGGAATGTATCCCTACTGTTATAATGAGTGAATGTTTTAACGAGACAGTGTTGTTATTTCACCAGTGTTTAGTCCATAGCATCAGTGCAGCTGGATTTGTCCTTGAGGGAGTTTTGCTTTCTAATACATTGTTCTGAAACAGATCACTGGGCGTCCAGTATCTGATGTTAGGGCTGACCTGCAGATGTAGAGCAGGAGGTTTCCCAACAGCAAAGAGCTGAATTTGTTAACCTTTGTTTATCCAGGTCACATATGAGGAGGAAGACATCCTTTGTTCAGTGATGCTGCGTTCATATACACCAAAATGCCTGCAAGGAAAGTTGAGCAAAGACATATAGACTCTGCAGTGAGCGTTTTTTTTTTTTTCATTTCTTCTTAACAGATGGAGGAGACAGCTTCTATAACATATCACAGTTCATTAGCAGTGAGCCAGGCCCGTTTCATTTTCTTCCCTTTTTAGTGAGCATTTATTCTCCTCCTCACAGCGGTCAGGATGACGCTCTGTCAGATTCTTACATTTGTGTCATTGAACATGCTCTTTGGAACGAACGTGCTCGATCTGCAGCTCAGTCTCTGGCTTCACTCCAGATGCTATGAGGGGGAAATGCCTTCACAAGCCTCGCTGTAATGCAAATGTCCAAGTCCATGTCCAACTCTGTAGTCCCAGTGGTGCCCAAGGGGCCTTTGGGCTGAGATATGCCATATCTTAATACAGAATCACTGTCTGTCAAGTCTCACACCATTAATTCTGTGGAGGCTCTGAAAACTGTTAACTGTCAACTTATCAACTCCCCCTCTATCCCCCTCTGTCTCTCTTTCACTTCTTATAGACCTCATTTGCAGATAATAGGCCATACAGGGGGAAAAGTGCTCTTTTTAATTATCCTGAGGATTATGAGGTTTGAGTTGTTCCCAAATGGTAATACATAGATGGCAGCTGTGCATCTTTGCATAAGGAGGAGTGTATTACCCTTCCATTTGGCCTCAGTTGCTGATGGCTTACAGCTGATCTTTGCACACCTCATTTGACGGGAAAATAAGAGGCTGGAAAGCTCTGCATGAGAGACCTGTAAGCGTAATGAAGTTCTGAGATCCGATTAGGGATTAAAATGCCAGAACTCACACAGTTAATAACAAGAACAGATGAAATATGGAATCAATCAGGAATTCACACTGAACAATAAAAGGCACCGATAACTTTCAGTCGTAAATTAAAACTTAGTGTTGATCACATTTGATTTAATTGTAAAAGCAGGTGGGTGACGTTTACATCAGGAAAATTCAGTGCTGTAATCATCAGGTTTTATTGTGCTGCTGTCTTCTGACATGAATTCAATCCATCAGCAACTTTAAGCAGCTTAAAGTGTACCCTACAAATACCAAGGAGAATAACAGAGAGAACTGGATCTATTTTTTACACTATGGTCTTGTCAGACACTGAATGAACAAGATAGGCATGAACAGAGATATACTGTGCATGATTCATATACCCAAAAGACCAGTTACTGAGCACTGGCGCTCTATAAGAAACAGCACAAGAAAGCTACAGTAGACACCACTTCAAAATATCTTGACCTTAAATTTGATGCTATTCGGAGCCTGTGTTACTACTACATGCATGATAAAAATATCAGTGAATCAATAGCACAGGCCTCATTAATTACAGCTGCTGTGTATATCAGAGGTGTAAAGGACTTTAAATCACCTACATGTTCCTTATACAGTCCCAAAACCCCACGGTAGACATATTTATTTTCTTCTCTTTAAATCTGTATTTTCTTCTTGGCTCGCTTAGCTGCTACTTTGTCAGCGAATGTGGGAGACAAAATAATTGCCTCTATATTTCCTGAATTGATTTCTTTCACAGTTCTAATACAGTGGTCAGGCTGGCACTCAGGCATCCATGACAGGACCCTGTATTGCAGGCTTTGTATTTCAGGGAAAAAAGAAGCACTTAAGAGCCAAGACTGTTTTTATTTTCTACAGCTTGTTATCAAGGTCAAGTGTTGGAAATCACAACAGAAGTCCCTTGAAGAAAATCTGTTTGGGAAATGTTTACGCTGCAGATGAAGCACATGCTGTACATGTTAGGACACAATGTTTTATTATTTATTTATGACAAACACATTTATTTATTTATTTATTTATTTATTTATACATGAATATACCAATGGTGACCTGTAAGTCAAGGTCTGGGCTTCTCAATGTACAAGCCTACAGAGTATAAGGTCAGGGTTTGATTGCGTGGTATTCTGTATCTTCTAGGTGTCAACAGGAAGCACTGATACTGAGCGGAACAGGAAGTCACCATATATGGATAAAAGGGTGGAGCTGGGAAGCAGTGAGCTGCCAGGTGTAACAGAGGATCTGAGGAGGTCATTGAGCAGCCATGTGTAAACATTAAAAAATCCTCTCCTATTTGAAGCCTGAATTTCCTCTGAATCTTTTTGTTTTTCAACCCGATCACCAGGACACTCATCAGAAAAACAGACTTTAGATAATGCCATCAGTTTGATTTGTGTACAAAATGTATAGAGAATGGGAGCATATGTCATGTCGCGGTGGATTATGGGATGCGTCCGCCATGTTTGAGGTCCTCAATGGTAAACAGACGAATAGCATCAGGAGTCACAAATGTGTATTTGATGCACATAATAATAATATTCTAACACACATTTTACAGGACACCAATAAAACAAGTGGGGCAGCATTTCAATATGTGGAACAGATGCTTAAATGTGAGCGATCGCTGTTGTTTTCTTCGCGACTTTAGTGAACGCTCGGCAAACAGCTGATACATCTATGCCTAGCTATGTGGGAAAATTTTGACTGAATACCAAAACAAATTTGACTGAATACCAAAACAATTGGTATCACTGGAAATTTCATGGAAAGAACCTTTCAACGATATCTGGATCATAGCCATCGGACAAAACATAAGAAAGTTACAGAGCTTTAAGTAGTGCAAAAATGACACTTTGGGTACCTGAGTGAGTATTTCTGGAGTGAAGTTGATATTTTTAGGATGTGAGTGGACAACGACTTATTTAAGCCAGCAACTAGTGACAATCAGTGGTACTGCACTTTGGCTGTTCACATTTTAGATACAGTGACTACGTACAGTATATTACAGCTTTGTTGCTGTGTATATCTCCTCTGATCACCAGGTGGTGCTCCTCTACAGTGGCACTAAACTTTTCACTGCATTTGACTTAAAGCTGATGAAACAACCCCCAGATTGGAAAACATGTTGCACCGTTGCAGTAACAGGAATACACTTCAGCTGCATTGGATTGAAGTATACAAATTAATACAAAATAACCTTTAAAGGCTCAATTAGTAACCAACCAAGTTGACATTGGTTTGGCTGACAAAGGGTAGCAATATACAACTAATGGTGAAGAAGATGAAGATGATGATGATGATGAACTCCTGCCTTACCCAAAGCATTTCCTCTTCCTCTCCTCTGCTTGTGTTAATGAGTAGAAACAACACAGACCTTCGTGTATGATTTTGCACTTTTTAATTACTTAACTTTCCATCTTGTTTTACCCTTCATGTTTTGTGTATCCTGTGGTGAATGCTCAGTATGGTGACCTCCCTGAACCTTCCCTTCTGGTGCAGACAGCTCTTTAAATGAGGCAACAGCAGAAGAGGTAACCGCCACCCACACACAGAGCTGAATGATGAAGAATATGGGGCCAGAGGAAAAAAATACAACAGAAGTTAAGGGATGGAAGGACAGTAAGAAAAAAGTGTGTTGTCCACTTACACCAGTCTTGACTCCTGCAGTCGGGCCATGAACTGAGTTTTCCTTCAGATCTGCAGCCTTGTGTGACATCGTTTTTCCTTTTTAGCGGGTCCAGTGGGACGAGGGCACCCTTTGAACCTTTTTAGCACGACTTCATGACATCACACTCTCAGTGAAAACCCCTCACGCCCTCCGTGTGAGAGAGGGAAGAGACGACACGCCGGATCGGCAGGGAAAAGCAAGAGAGTGAGAGTGCATTAGACCTCTGGTGTCAACTGAGGCATCAATTAATGAGCAGCCTGGGAATGTGTCCATCCAGACACACTCTGCACCGCGGTGCCACGGGAGGCCAGGCCAGGGCCACAGACGGCCGGGGGACATGAATAATTGAGGTCCCTGTTTTAAATGTTTAAATGAATTAAGGCCAAGGGAAGAGGTGTTAAGAGATGTACAAGAGGGAAAAAGGGAATTGCAGCAAAAATATCTCCATTATGTCTCTAATCATGAAGCAGAGAGGTGTTCTGTGTCAGAAGTAAAACTTGCAAGTCATGTCATTAGTGGGGTGAAATAATTGCAAGCCAAGCCTGACATAATTCAAGCTTCGACAGGGCACAGCAAGTCAGTGCAACACTTTCTCTCAACCAGACAGGACCTTCGATGGATTTTTGCCTGTGAACAAGTCAGTCAAGGTACTTAATGGTCATATTTTGACAAAATTCAGACACATTCACACGTCTTGGGCTGGGGAGCAGAGTGTCACATTTGGCACAAAAGTTCAGCCCAATTCTTTGGGCGTTGACCAGCAGTGAGATGATAGCATTACAATAACAGAGAGTGGAGAGTCTGTGCAGACACTCAAGGAGAAAACACAGTACTGAAGGTAGACAATGGCAGTCAGTCCAACCTCAACACCGCAGCATCTCAATGGAGGAAGTACAAAAACATAACAACTCTACAAGGTTAGTAAGTGAGGCACGCTCTCAACTAAAAAGATAAAAGTAAATAACGTCACGAGCCAGGAGATTTGAACCTTTGGAGGGTTTTTTTTAAATACCTACCAAGGAGATTATTGTTTTCACCAAATACCAACATTACAGAATAGCGATTGAACTAATCTTGATGAGTTTTTCTGGAGAGATTTGCTACTACCTGAGGAACAGATGTCTGATTTTGGGCATACATGTACGAATAAAAACCCAGACAATCCCTATTAAATATGCTGGGCGTGCTATTTTAATGTTTTAACAAAACAGTCCCTCTAAACCACAAAATCCTCCTGTGAATGTATATTTTTACCTCCACCAAGGAGGTTAGGTTTTTGCCGGCGTTTATCTGTCAGTTTGTCTGGATAAGATAACTCACAAAACTTATGGACGGATTTTGATGACATTTTCAGGATATGTTGGAAGTGGGAAAAAGAAGAACTGATTTCATTTTGGGGGTGATCCGCAACACCGTCTGGATCCAGGAATTTTTTTAAGGATTCTCCTCGCGAAGTCTCTCCTCGAAGGCGTCCATCTTGATATGCTAGCGCAGGCGCAGTGCAGCTGCTCGCGAACCTCCACGCCCGGGCGATGCACTCACATTTTTGGAGCTGCACGCGGACGCCTCCGCACCTTTCCACTCGAGCGCTTCCCGACGTGTTCCATGACATTTACGTGACGCGGACCCTCGTGCACCAACGCGGACATGCAG
>OOFC01049537.1:57420-81865 GCA_900323345.1 Pseudochromis fuscus | reverse complement strand
GGGGGGGGTGGCTGAAAAGTCTGATGGTCGACAAAGCTGAAAAGCACCTCCATGGAAGACTGAATTTCTCTGCTCGACTCCTCTCCACTCAAACCTCATTGTCCTCAGTGTCCGTAACACTTTTAAGAGTCAGCTGGAGAAATTCCCAGGCAGAGACACGTGACTACTTCTCTACAGAGAGTGTACTGAGGATGGACAAGACCATTTGGGTTTAGAAAATGTGCTTACATGTGTCATACTGTGAGTCTAAACTGTACACACACTAAGATTTGTTTACATCAGAGGTCACAAGGCAAATCTGAATGGATAACACATAATCAACAAGATGGGAAATTAAGAGACTGTTTTTCCAAAAGCTTTGTTGTCTGTAATAAAAAAATAAAGATTAGAACCAGTTTTCTCAATATCATAATCTTGAACTTCCACAAACCCTTATCATTTGCATGTCAATACATTTTAAGGCGACTGGATATTTACTGAAATGCATCTTGGTGGTTGTGGATAAGAGTAAGTTACTGTTCACTGAAAATCTCACCCTGGGGTGAGCTGCACCTTGGTTAGAAAGACGATGAGAGAAGGTGAAGCTAAAAACACAGTTTTCAGTCATTGAAACAATCACATCTGATTAGATCTGACTCCAATTTAACTGCATTGTGTAAGGCACACGTAATAGTCCACCACCCTCAATTTCTTCAAGCTTCGAGACAGAGAAGTTAAATATTTTCATTAAAACTGATATTGCTGAGTCTCCATCTAAACCAATCAGTTGTTAAATCAGGTGCAAGCCAGACGTTTCCCATCATGCCCTGAGGCCAAAACCTGCAGCTGGCTTCTCATGAGGTCATCATTGCCCACACTGGCATGACATAAGAGTCCAGATTGGACAGAACTCTAACAGACAAGCATCGTGCAGCGAACTGTGATGATCGACTCTCTGCAGGCCTGGCTCAACTCAAACAAGCCTACTGACCTGCAGTAGGTTAAATCTTAACTTTCCTGCAACATTACAAATGTGGCATCACTGCTGGGTGTGGTTACGCCGCAGGAAAGACGCCTTTAAACACATGACACAAGCTGCTCACTCTCAGTGTTAGAAGAGCGTCAGATGAACTTTACGTGATCGATCGTCTGCACTCCAGTCATGTACACTGAGCGGACAACAAAAGGAGCTGATACAATGACATCACTTCACACACATACACGGTTTAAATGGAGCTGCAGAAGATACAGAAGTCAGTACACACAAAAACACTGAGGAAAACACCCACAAACACTGGTGCACTTCAGCTGCACACACACACACTCACAGACACCCACAGACAAACATGCACACAACAAATCAGTATGAATAAATAAGAGATGGAGTTGTGCTTCACAACCTAATCTCTCAGGAAAAACAGCTCGCCGCATCGGCAAAGATCAGCCCGGGCGAGCGAGTGGGACACTGCTGGCTTCCAGAAAACCAATTTGCTTGTTTATTGTCTTGGTGTTTAGTCTGCGGTTACAGTTCATTTCAGCCGGCCCATCTTTGGCATGCTCCTTTAAATGGCATCTATAAAACATGGGATGCTCTCTCCTCATGTCCTCCTCCGCCTCTTCCTCCTCCTCCTCCTCCTCTGTACATGACAGAGCTGCACACGAGCGTCACAATGCTGCATTTCGTTTGTTATGGTGGGGCTTTGAATTTCCCTTTAAGCGCCCGACGGATTCACCCCAGCGGCTCGAGCCGGCGCTTTGAGAGGTGGAACAAACTGTGCTTTCTAAACACATTAGCCTATGAACACCACTGAGCAGCGAATCTCGAGGTGCTGAAATCGGGTGTAATCATGTAGATAGATGGCTGACTTTTTATTGTTCCGCTAAACCAAATCTGCAGGGCTGGTGGTGAATACAGAGTTTCTGAAATGATGCAATACCCAGGATTTTATGGTTAACTCATGGTGCTCGCTGTGCTGTGTTCCCTGTGACAAGACACTGGGCTGTCATATGTACATGTATGCTGCATAAACAGACACGCCTGGCACTATGGGAAATGTAAAAATGTCAGTTTCACTTGGAGACATTTGGGAGAACTGCTGTATAAACAGGCTATCGTAGTTGTACAACTCCATGCACCATGCATACATGTATAAAGTGTAAAAACTAAAACGCATGTATTGTTTTGTGCCTGCAAACACAATCCAGACTCTCATATTATGCCCTATTGATCTGACAGAGTGAGCAGGAAGCTGGCAGAGAACACAAATACTGCCTGGGGTGGCTCCTTAAAACTAGAGACAAGCCTCTTATCCATGGTGTTCTCTTCCTCTGGAAATCACCTGGTGGCTCATGCATATCAAGTACTCTCTCCGAGCCCCAGTCTGCACACTCTGCCTTCTTCAGGCACTGCTGTTTGTTGCTATGTCTGTGTGAAGCTGTGTGATTTCAAATTGCAAGCTAATCTGTCTTACCTCTGCATGCTGGTTATTTTGCAGAACCGCAGTGTGTTTCGTCGCAATCCGAACGACACGAGCAACACACTTTCTATTTCACCGCTTGTTAGGGAATATGTATGCCAAAGTGCAGCGTGGCAATGTTAAGATGGCACGACTTTAGTTTGTAGCTCCATAACAAATTCCCACTTTTCACAACAACTACTGCAGAGTGAGCAAAATCTTTCTTTTTTCAGGTTTCAATGTTAGTGTCAAATACAGTGGAACTGTCACAGGGATCCCATCTCCAGTAATCCCAGGGTGGCCTTTGCTCTGCCTGTCAGCAATACCAACCAATAACCCTGCACAATAAAACCCTCCAGAACAACAGTGGGCCGCGGGCAGCTTCAAGGGCTACTGACGGCGATCTATAAAACAATATAATGGGTTGCCTGTCAGTGAGTGTGAAAGGGAAGATCTACGCCTCCTCTGACTCTCTGAGGGGACTTCAATTAATCACAGCAGAATTGTATCACCCCGCAATAGGAGTGTAAGGTTATTACCATCCCTGTATTCCGCAGGATGAAATGCGATGATAGCACTAATTGAGGGGAAGAAGAAAAAAAAACAGCTGACCGCACAACACTTGTCAAGGGGATGAAGGGCAGATGAAAGAACGAGGTGAACAAGGAGATAGACTGAGGCAGAAAAGAGAGAGAGAGAGATAAAGTAGGAGGGGTGAGTGGAAAGGAGATGGGTTAGTAGAAAGAGGAATATTCACAGTGGTGTGTAAGCATAATCATAAAATCCTACAGTCTGTGTGCAGAGCAGCTGACGGCAAATAGAAAAGCAGGTTTTCATTTAGGGACTCCATCCGTGTCCCCACAACATAATACAACAAGATAACAGTGCAGTACTTTCTCTTAAGTCACAAACAAGCTGCTTGAAGCCAGGGCTGCTTTTTTTTCTTTCTGATTTTGGAGTTGAGGGGGGAAGCACACCGAACCCCTGCTGTGAATTCACCTCCACATTTGACTCGGCTGTGGAGCTTTACTGTGGGAAGCCATGTTTATGTCTGGGGTTACCTTTGCCAAGGTACAAGGAATAGAAATGCAGAGATTAAGATAAAACAGTTTTTTGGCAGGGAGGTAGAGGTCCCCAAATGATCCATACACTAATAGATAGATAGATAGATAGATAGATAGATAGATAGATAGATAGATAGATTTTCTCTTAAACTGTGATCATTGTATGTACCTAAAAAAAAAAGGGAAGGATTCACACATGATCAGAATCAAAACACTTTCTTGATCCCTGAGGGGAAATTGGGTCCATTTAGTTCATTTTCCTTAAAGGCAGTTCATTTAGTGCCCTTTTGCACCCAAGTGCGTCTCAGAGGAGAAACTTGTGTCTAATTTAAACCCTCAGTGATCGTTTCATGTTGCTGCACAGATGTGATTTCCTCTGAATGTGAAGTTGAACATTTTGCAGCCTGCAGCTACACCTGTACACCACCTGAAGTCATCAGTTTCCAGTCGCCGATTGGTGTCTCACGACTTAATAACTATTTATCATTGAGCGGAAACAATATCAATAACTGAATCGATAAGCCTAGTTAATCATGGCTGCTTGGCCATTTCGCAGTCACACGTGAGCTCGTTGTTTTTTTATTTTTTTAATTCACAGTATAAATTGTTTCTGTTATTGTTAAGAGTTTATGGACTAAAATAAAAACTGTGTCGTGGACCTACCTGTCGATCTTCTGTCAGTTAATCCGGGGAAACGTCCCTTTTCATTTATTCTCCATTGTCAACCACAAAAAAACAGAGAGCTCTTCTTTAGGGAAATGCCATTTCCTTGTCGCGTCTTGACGCCCAGAACAACACATAACCTAAAACAAAAAACAAAAAAAACCCCAACAACAACACCGGTCTAATGTCCAAGCTTTCCAGACGCACAATCCCTGAGTCAAAGGAGTCTAAAGTGGGGCGGCTGGGTACTTGCAGGTGGACTTGAAAGTCTATAAAAGTTGCTGGTCCTCCGACTCTGACTCACAACTTCCCCCCCGCCGGAGCGCATCTGCAGCTGGACAGCAACAACGCGCCGGACGGTCTCTCATAGTTTCTGCATGATCTTTATTTTCTCAACAATCCTCCTTCCACATACTGGCTGCAGTTTTTTTGGTAACGTCTTCGTGCAGTTAGAGAAACGGATTGGAGGTGTCCGAGAGATGAGAGAGCAACCGGATTCATCACGGTGTGTGTGTGTGTGTGTGTGTGTGTGTGGAGCCAGGTGGTGGTGCTGATGGTGGTGGTGGTGGTGGTGCGCCAGTGTTTCAGCGCCATCCAGCGGTGTTTTACGACCGTGGAGACAGAAACACGCACAGACTTTTATCTCGGCTTCAGAGGATGTGAACTGGGTGATTGTGTCCTCCTCCTAAACGCAGCAGAGAACTGACTCCAGCTGCGAAATAAAACCTCTGTAAGATCATAAAAGTCCCAAATTTCCTTTGCGGAATTTCAAGCTTTATTTGTGGCTTTTAAGTTGATTGATAGATTTATGTTTTGCAAATTTTGCGCTCCATTATTGAGGGACAAATCAACCAAAGAGGCCAGTTTGGGAAGTGACAGGATTTTTGGAGGAAGTGCTTTGAGCTATTTTGGGTCAGTGGGTGGGCGTAAAAAGATTTAGGGACTCTCTGGAAATTATTTGTGAGAGAAGGAGTACTAAATAGATTTCATATTAGTATTTTTAATATTTTATACCATAAAGAAGATCAGTTTAAAATATGAATACCACTCCATATCAAATCCAAAAATGGCCATGTATTCCTCAATATTTCAAAATAGGGTACTAGTGAATGTAGATGACTTAATTTAAAGTCTTTTGAATGTAATAATAGTCGGACATTAAGAAGTGTTTCTTCTATCTGACAGGTTTATCTGCGCCTTACAAAGCTGTCAGTAAAAATAAAGACAATTACAGAACTATTGAGGTCATGCTCAGCGGGAAATCTTTGTTAGTCTGACGCTTTGTTGTCGACTCCTTATATTCTCTGGCGCTAAAAGGCCTTCTCTCGTTTTAAGATTTTAAAAAAAGCTGCTAAATAAATGTGTATTGTGGCCTATAAGTGTGAGTGAACTGGAGGAAGGAAAAGCTCTGTGCTGAAGGGCATCTGTACTGCAATATTATCCCCACAATATCCACTGCACATGGAAAAACACATGAATACCATCTTGTGTTGTAAACTGTTGGATCTCTTTTTTTCTATAACTGATTGAAATAACACACAGCAAGAAAAAACAAAAGGACTCTCCTCCCATCAGCAGTAATAGAAAATCACAAAACCCTCCCCCTTTGCTTACCCCACCCCACACACACCACCCACACAGACCTCCCTTACACGGAAGAACTTCAATATTACAACATGAATTAGGCTCCTGACTCCTCACTGAGCGCGATAACACATCAGTTTGTCTCTGACGTTCAACTTCCTCTCTCCTCGAGCATTACTGTCCGATCTACAAAGGCCTCCCACGTGTAATTGCATTATCATTCCTCCATTTCTCAAGCAGTCTCTTTCGTCTGGCCACCCCGAAAGGCAGGAAAGGGTGGAATAATCAATACAAACCTTTGAAATGGCCTGTAGAGACGGGAGGCAAGCATTTGGATTTGGATTTGATTGATTTTGGACCGCCCTCAGAGAGTGTATCATCATAAAGCCCCAGCCATCTACCTCATAGAAAGCTCCATAAACACACACTCAGCACACACATGGAGGCAGAATCAAAGGGCAGAACACACAAAATCCCCGCGGACCCAGTACAAAAAAATGTCAGCCCATTATCAATAACCGGGCCGAGCAATAAAATTCAAAGCAGACATGCAGACCAGAGGCTCATTACTTCATAAGTGACTGTGAATAGAGGAGCTGTTTGCGTCATTTATATTGTATGATTCCCAAAGTCATCAAGTGTCTTTCATCCCCTCTTCCCGTGTGTGCCTCTCACACACACATCGAGAGAGGAGATGACCTCATTAATCTTTAGTGCATTGTGTAGACCGATCCTGTCACACCCCTGACACTGTGGTTTGTGACACGGCTCTGCTCATTAAATCATATGACAGGATGAGGTCAGCCGCGAGGTGAGGTGTCTCCAGCTGCGTGGGAGCAGATAAAGCCTGCAGTGTGTGAGCCTCTGTTAGAGAGCTCAACAAAAAAAACATGCACTGTAGGTGGCAGCTGAGGTGACTCAGGGAGGTAATCCCGGTTAGTGAGCATTTGGCATCAAAATCTAATAAAAGTCTCTGGTTTTGTCTCTTTGAGGTCACACCACAGGGAGAAACACACACCGAGGCGTCATGGGACTCGGCACCTTGCAGAGGAGAGCTCAAAGCCCCTTTTTAGATCTTGTTACAGTAGGTGGCACCTTGCATAACACTCATCATCTCATGCTTGTCATCCTGTGATTACTTTTCACTTCACACAGAGAGCGGAGAGTTGTAGGGGCTTTGTGGCTCGACATTGATTGTGGTGGTTCAGCTTAAAATAACAGCAACCTGCAGGGAGCGGTGCGAGCACTCTGGCTGAACTCTCGCTCGCTTTCACCGCGGAAGTGTGTTTGAAGACAGTGAGACGTCTACCAGAAAATTGCAAGAGGAAAAATAGGAGGCATTATAGCCTCAGGAATGGAGCTCTCCATCAATAATGCAGAGGAAGCAGCAGTTAATGCCCCCTTTAATTCAACAGGTCTGCAGACACCGGCACAGTTATTCTTCCACGGCTGCAGATGCTCGATGAGAGGCAGCTACATCAGGCTTTATGGCTTTGTGTGCGGTTACACTGCCAGGTTTTCCTCCCCTCCCCCACCACCCCGACCTCAATCGCAATTGTGAGCCATTAATGGGTTTTCATCAGGGGCCCCAACTAATGGAGTTTCCAACTTCACCAACACTCTTGAATAGCAGTGGGGAGCTGCAACCGCAGAGAAAGGAATAATGTCCAAATAAAGTTGAAATATATCAGCTCAATTTAAGCATCAAACAGGGAAACCTTTTAGAAGCAGAAACAGTGCATTGTCACCACAGTCAGCATAAAAAATTACCATAAATAACTTGAAACTTAGAGATTCAAGTTCAACTAAACTTTGACATCCAGACAATGTCACTTATATTAATAATGCTGCTGTCTGTGTCATCATGAGAGCATCTTTAGGACATTGAAGAACTGCAAACTCCATGTGTTTGAACTGGAAACCTCCACAGTCATAACTCTGATCCAACGGTTTTATTTTCAGTAGTGGATTCAAATTTTTCACTTAAATAACAATACTACCATACAATACATCAATGTAAAAAAAAAAGGGGTCCCTTACAAGTAAAATTCTTACAACCAAAATCCTAGAATCAAGTTATTGACAGTGAAATATGCTGAAAGTATAAAGAAGTAATTAGTAGTTTTATAGAAAATACGCTGTGACATACAGCAATATTAATTTGTTAGTTAATACTGATGCTTCAGTTTGGAAAGGCTGTTATAGATGGTAGGAGCTTATTTTAATTACAGTATACACATGTATTTGCAGGGCGGCACAGTGGTGCAGTGGTTAGTGGTTAATTGTGCCTCACAGCAAGAAGGTTCAGGGTTCGAATCTCGGCTCGAGCCTTTCTGTGTGGAGTTTGCATGTTCTCCCTGTGCATGTGTACTCCGGCTTCCTCCCACAGTCCAAAGACATGCTTGTTAGGTGAATTGATCAAACTAAAAATTGACCATAGGTGTGAGTGGGAGCATGAGTGGTTGTTTGTCTCTGTGTTAGCCCTGTGATAGGCTGGCAACCTGTCCAGGGTGACCCCGCCTCCTGCCCGATGACAGCTGGAATAGGCTCCAGTAGACCCCTGCGACCCAAGTGTGGAATAAGCAGGTATAGAAAATGACTGACTGACATGTATTTGCAGGTGGTGGTTCTGGGTTTAAATCTCTTCTTCGTGGAGTTTACATGTTCTCCCTGTGCACTCTGGTTTCCTCCAACAGTCCAAAGACATGCTTTTTAGGTGAATAGATGAGTCTAAATTGACCATTGGTGTGAGTGTGAATGGTTGTTTGTGTTTGTGTGAGAGACTGGTGACCTGTCCAGGGTGTACCTCGTCTCTCTTGCAAGCTGTGACAGTCTCCAGCAGACCCTCGCAACCCAACTTGGATAAAGCGAGTACAGAAGATGAATGACTGACTGACATTTGTTTCTCTGTAAAATATTGGATGACCTGTTTAAACCTGTTTGAATGGTTATTTGAATTATCTACTTTATCATTATCACATAATCATTGACAAAAAGTCACAAGCTAGAATTTCTGGGAGCCGGTTTTATGTCTTTTTTATTATTATTAATAATAATAATAATCATAATCATAATCATAATAATCATAATAATTTGTATTTTTTAAGCTCAGTGAGTGCCGTTCTTCATTTTAAATGCAGTGAATCAAAGTCAGTACTTATTTATATTATAATATTTTCTTGTGAAATAAAGTGAAATAGAAGTTTAAAGTAGCATAAGATGGGAATACTCAGTTAACTTTTAAATAAATGTAGCAAAGTGTCAGAAAATAACAATACTCAAGATACTCACATTTTAAATATTAAATATCACATTGAAGTTATGATTTGAAGCTTTTTACTTTTTTGATGGTGACCTGCACGTAGAATACTGTATATTTTCCTCCAGCTCTACCTGATCCAAAACAAACTGAAGACAATATGAAATGCTTGTTAACATGATTATCTGTGGCGTAGATGTGACTGCAGTGCATTCAGTTTGTTGCACAGTGAAATATGAACCTCAGACGTCTTATTTTTCTTTTGTCTTGTTTTTTCCTGTCGTGACAATCTGCATATCAAATGTCTCCTCTCACCAGAGATTCCCTACACTGGGACCAATGTCTGCACCTTCACCATTACACACACACACACACACACACACACACACACGTAAAGCCAAAGGAATCCTAGAAACGAATTCTCCTGTCATTTCACTGCTTCCCTTGGATTCGGAGCCCTCTGCCTCAGCAGCCTCTGTCAGAAAAGTAGTGGGTCATTCATCAGGAGAGAGATTAAATCTTCATCCACTGCCACTGGATGTTAGGAGCGCTCTATCTTTGCGAGAGGAAATAAAAGTGAAGAAAAACGTCCATCCTTTGAGGCAATGGAAATCATCTAATTTCCTTTTATCACTTGCCAACATGTGGTTTTATAGACAATTTGCAATAGAACAGCTGCCATTACAAAAAATAAGTCACAAAAAGGTGATAAACACAAGATGTGTTCACTTACAAACGTGTGTTTCCGACTGAGTCAGTTATAACATGCAGGATTTGCACAATCTCTTCTGTTTAAGAGCCCATCAAACATTAAAAAAGAAACAATCCTATTTTACAGCATCATATTCCTTTTCTTTCTTCTCATTCACTATTACTGTTGCTCCATCTATTGGAGAACATATAGTAGTGCAAGCATCTCTACTATCAAAGCACAGTGCACAACCTTATTACTGCATGAAACGTTGTCTGTGTCTTTACATTATTCAGCATGGTTTCAAGATGGTGACGCATCATTATTATCCACAGGAGATTTATCTTACAAGCTAATGCTAAAAGCACTGGTCGTATTCAAATTTCAAAGTATCATCTACTTAGATTAAACTGTCACAATGTTAAAATATTCCATCATAATCAAAAATCAAAAAAAGAAGTACTGGTTGCAAAGTACTACTTTACAAGTATTAAAATTAAGGCCCCGTCCACACGGAGACGAAACGAATACGTCTCCCCCGAAAACGGGTATTTATATCTGCGTCCACACGAAAACCCCAAAAACGCTCTAGTCAATATGCCAGGCCTGTATATGGCACTGTAATGCTGCCACAGCAACACACCAAAACAAGGAAGAAGACACGGAGCATGCGCATTAAACTCGTACAAGGTAAAACCAACACCCACAACAACACACGCTTGTTGCTCACGATAGTTGTGTAGTTTCAGAAGATTTTGCTGTAAAAGTCAAAACAAGCCCAGAAGCTGCTGCAGCACTAACACGACGCTGTGTTCTGCCATTTTTACTGTTGTTGTTGGAATTGTGCAGGCGAGTTGAGGGTCAGAGGCGGGGCTATGGCGGCAGCGTTTCAGGAGAATGGGTATTCACCGTCCACATGGAGACGCAGTGGGTGGCGTCTTCAGACTTTCCCACTATGGGACCCAGTTTCAAAAAGTATCCGTTTCAGCTGCCAAATCTCCGTCTCCGTGTGGACGCAAGGCGTAAATGATAAAAAACTTTACCATTTACACTGAAACCCGTCTCACGGTGGACGGGACCTAAATCTACTCATCAGCTGGTCCTCTCCAATCAGACCAAAGGATCATCTGACCTCAGACCCTTTGGAGAGAGTAAAGAAGCACATTATTATTAATTACAAATCTTAGCATTTCAATATACAAGACTCAATAAATGTTGTTGTATTGTATTATAAAGTTGGGAAAAGCTCAACACATAAACCTGTTTAGAGGAGTCGGTTTTAATTAGTTGAAGAATCTAGTTGTTCTGTGAGTTGAATAAATACTCTCCAGGATGTTCACTGAGTTTATAGAAGTCAGTTTTAAAGAAGCAGACATCCCTTCAGCATGTTGTCAGACTTGGCAGCATGCTTTGTTTGAGAGTTATTTCTTCAGAGATCCATCTGTTTTGCAATTTTATAATGGAAATTTATTTTGGGTCTAGCTGACCCACAGTTAAAGGATGAGTTCACACTTTTTCAAATCTGACTTAATGAACGCTGACACAGGTTTTGCTTGATATAATTCTTCTTCCTGTTCATACTGGACATTGTGCTCTCCATAACGCAGCTGCAATTCAATTAATGAGGGACAAACTCTATCATCCTTGAACTGTGCACAAATTTAATGCAAGGTTAGGTGATGCTAAGAGTTTTAGACAATATTCTTAGACAAATCAAGTGTGTATTTTTGAAAGCAATTATCTTTTTAGGACAGAGTCTCCTCTTTGTGTTGCTGCAGATGGTGTTTTCTTGCTGCGTTAGTGTTGATGGATCATCAGTTCAATAAGTTTCAGTAACACAAAGAGGGAATTCTTTACTGAAACAACAATCACTTTGAAATGTATCATCCCTGTTGATTACAGATACTAAATGTTAGCATCAAATAAACTTTGAAATATATTTTGGGATTTAATGAGGACTTCAAGTGTTGTCATTTGATGCTTATTGTGAAGGAAGTGAGAAAGTGATCTTTTGATGTCCAGTCTGAGGAGGAGAAATAATAACAGCCTGTTCCTATGCACATAAGGACAACTGACAGCCTTTGTAAGACAGACTTCAAAAAATGTGAAAATATCCTTTAGGTTCAATTACAAATATTTCTCCAAAGTTTAATTATGGTCTGTATTTCATTGTTTGAAATCAAATTTAACAATAAAGTTTTGTCAGTATTGACTAAACAGTTGTTGATTGAACTTGTTTTCATTTAGATGTCCAAAAGCTTGAGATGTGAGTCTAATTAACTACACTTTAATGTATGTTTGGCCATCTGTTTGTAACATTATGGAAACACTACTCAAAGGAAATCAGCAGCAGGAATAACAGATTCAGTTTTGGGCAAGATCAGAGGATGTGATCTCTGTCTAAAAACAATCTCCATCACTAACAATGGGTGAATGTTTTAACAAAGACAGACTGACTGAAAGACTGGTTTTTCATTTTACCACATTAAACCCCTCATGCTTACATAACACAGTATTGTAATCTATAGTTCATCATATCATATCATCTCCCTTGTTTGTTACTGGCTGATATTCACGATAAATCCTGATGACTAAAGCAGCATGTAAATATTCCCTATTGAGATTTTGTGAGGATTTTAGAGCTGCCTTATTTTTAGACCCTTATTAGTAATTTAGAAACAGGATATTACCAAAGGATCAAATTATTACATTTTTAAAATCCCTGTCTGGTATAATGGACAAATGTTTGAAGAATATAGTGTTTCTCTTTCACCAGAAGAGGACAGCAGTGGTCACTCTATAGCATCCATACAACTGGACTATACCTTGACGGAGGATGGTGCTCTCTGAGTGCTTTCTACTTCCTCTTTATCCTTAAGAGGGAGAAATTTCTCACAAACTGGTGACCCAAACATTGTCTGGATTATTGTCTGGTCAGTAAAGTATGTCATGATAACGACTTCTAAGGCAGGGTGCTTGGTGATTCTCCTTATATACATAAATATATTATCTGTAACGCCCTGTGTGTCATAGTGTGTAAATAGTACACTGCTGTGTGTGTAGTTGATCATGTGAATGAGTATGAATCCATACATCTAAGTAGCTTTCTCATTTGTTATTGACAGACTTTCATGTTAAGCTCAGCCTGTCCTTATGACTAAGTCAGCCATAAATATGTCTTTTGGGTTGTGTGGACTTTTCACCATGTAACCTAGAAGGTAATGTCTTATTTAGTTATTTTTGGTCTTTATTATTTTGATAGAGGACAGTGGAGAAAGACGGGAAACAGGTTGAAGAGTGGGAGAGCAACATGCAGTAAATGACCATGGACAGGATTCAAACCCATGACCAGTTGGGGACTATAGCCCGTGATTGTGGGTTGCCCATTCAGCAGGGTGTGCTATCTCCATGTCTAATCTATGTTATATATATATAAATAACATTAATCTTAAACTTGAGCACCTTTTCAAAACAGATTTTTCATTTTAAGATGTAAAAATTTTATCTGCAAAGTGATGTAATACATATGGCCCTTTTCCACTGCATGATACATACTTGACTCAACTCAATTCAACTCAACTCGGTTTGTGGAACTTTTCCATTGTCAAAAAGTACCTACAACTTGGTACCTGGTACCACTATTTTAGTACCTCCTCTCCTGTGGTTCCAGTAAAGGACCCAGCCAGGTACTAGCAGGTACTAAAATCTATTGGTCATCACTGTGCAGCACACAAACATCTGTACCTGCAAGCTGACACAGTCCGCAGAGTTAGTCAGAATAACAAGTTTCTGTGATGTGTGAAAAGCACAAAAAAGATCTCTTTAATTACAATACCAGAGTTTTAGTGCAACATTAAAATTATATTTTAAAAAGTCAACTGAAAAAAAAAGAGCTCTGATAACGCCAGAGCAAATTTTTTAACCAGGCTGTAACTTGAAAAATTAGAAACATATTTGAAGTTAAACCAACTAATTTCTTGCCGGAAACAATCTTCTAACTGTTTTCTGTGACACCACAACAGCACAATTCTGCAGATTACTTCCTCAACTTTCTCCTCCTTCATCTGACAACCAGCTACATGGAGGAGGGACTATCCTCTCTAATGGAAACACAACCAAGTTGAGTCGAGTCGAGTCTAGTGGAAAAGCGCCTATAGTGTGAATACACACTCAAACGTGCTGAGTTGATTTTACCCACAACTGGGTAATTTGGACTAATTACATTGCTATGAAAAAGTACCTTTGTCCAATGGGGTGAACTCCAACATACAGGCAGAGAGCCTGGGGGTTATCAAAGAGCTCACCTAGCCCTCTGCCTCTCACCCGGAGCAACTCCAGCAAAGGACAGAGTCCAACCCTGTCAAGGACTTGGGTTCTGGAGCCAACGTGATGTGTGGAGGTGAGGTCGACTATATCTAGTCAGTACCACTCAACCTCTCCCACAAGCCTCTGCTCCTTCCCCGCCAGAGATGTAATGCTCCATGTCCCAAAAGCCAGTTTGTGTAATTGAAGATTGAACCACCAAGGCCCCACCTTGGTCCGCTGCTCGATCCACAATGCACAATGATGATGAAATCATCATTTAAAAACTTCCATTTGTGTTTTCTTGGGATATCTTTGTCTTATATTAATATAAGTTTGATGATCAGAAATATTTAAGTGTGACAAATACACATAAATAAAACATATCTGTAGAGAGGGAAACACTTTTTCACAGCACTGTACTGGGTCAAAGGTAGACTGTTTGTACTCAGCATTTTATTGTTTTTACTTAACATTTTGTTGTTTGCACCCAATGTTTAGCAGTTTTATGCCCACATTGTTAATAAACCCATCATGTTGTTAGTCCAGGATTTATCCAGTTCGGGGTAAAACAACCCAACATTTTTAGGGTGGGTAGTACAGTGCTGTGGTTTATAGCTGATCACGTGAGTGGCCATGAATCTATAAATCATAGTATCTTCCTTATTTGTCATTGACAAACTTCCATGTTGAGTTGAGCCTGGCCTTGTGGCTAAATCCGTCATAAATATGTCTTGTGGTGTGCTGAGGTTTTGAGTTGTTTGAGCTTTTATTATGGTGTATAAAACAGTGAAACACTTGTGACCCTTTATTATTTACTTTACTCCTTAAAGCTGTTGTCGTATCATGTCTGATCTAAAAGCATACGTTACATTATTCTTACAATGGTAACACCTAATGAAACATGGGTGCCTTTTCAAAACACTGATTTCTCATTTTACCATGTAAACAAATTATTTGCATAGTGTCATAGTGTGAATACACTTTAAAAAATGCTTGGTTGCTTTTACCCAGAACTAGATCGATATTGGACTACCTGGGTCAAATTCACCCAGCAAGATAGACTGGTTTTAACATCTTCATTGTTTTTACTCAACATTTTGTTGTTTGTACCCAACAAGTTATTTTTAGAAAGACAATAAAATGTTGAGTAAAACCACAAAGTATTGGGCAAACACTTTTTAACTAACGTTTTGTTGTTTTTACTCAACATTTTATTGTTTTTACCAACATTTTGTTGTTTTTATGCCCATCTTACTAAATAACCCAGCAAGTAGTTAGTCCAATATTTACCCAGTTCTGCATTAAAACACTCCAACATTTTTAGCATGTAGTACAGTGTTGTGGTTTATAGCTGATCGTGTGAATGGCCATAAATCGATACATCAAGCTATCTTCCTCATTTGTTATTTGCGGACTTTCACGTTAAATCCTTAAGACTACCACAGCCTGTAAATATTTCCTGTTGAGGTTAGGGAGTTGTGTGAGTTTGTGGATGACATGTTCACGGCTGGGTGCACATCCCTGTGAAGCCCTGCCTTCTGAGAGCAGACACAGCCTCCTGCCGGATTACAGGCTGCGCGCAGCCAGTGGAGCTTTTATTCTGTTTGAATGAGGAAAACCTCGCGTCTGCCTTTCTGAAAGCTGTCACATGGGGCCAAGGAGAAAAAAAAATCGCTTCCTGAAATGATCCTCGTCACTGGCTATGTATTGTTGTTTTTTGTTTTTTCTTTATTTCCCCCTCCTCTCTAACATAATATCGCATCGCGTTTAATTTTCCGTCCGGATCTCTTTTTTTGGCCGAGCGTCGGTGCCGATGATGATCAGCAAAGTTAAAAACGCCATGTCCAGCCTGGTAGGAGGGATGGTGCCGCACGGACACCACCACCACAACCATCACTCAGGTGGCGGTCAGACCTGCGGACCGGACAGCCTGCCGCCGCGCTTCCCCTACGGCCGGCCGGATTTCTTGGACCTCACCCCGGAGCTCCTGCAGTACTCCACGGAGCACGCATCACGGCCGGTGCTCACCTTAAAGAGAGGCACCAGGCTTCCGTGGCGGACTGGCTACGCAGAGTGAGTGATAACGTGAAAATGCCACCCTGTAATGTGTAATAATGATTCACCTACAGGCCTGATGAGTGTCGGGCCTGGGAAGTGTTTTTCTGTTGCTGCAGCAGCTCCGAGTGCATTGCAGCAACCAGATAATGATGATGGCCAATATGGCCCTTTTGCTATTGAACAGTTTCTACCTCAGTGTTCTTCCCCTGAGCTGCAGCAGTGGAGTAAACGATGTAAATTGTTTGCATCAGCTCGTCTGTGGCTGTAATTAGGCAAATTAAACAAAGCAAAATGCTTTCTAACATGGCACAGTGACATTTAAGATCTCTGAATATAGGCTCCTCCTCTGATCAATTTAAAGACTTATATGGGAAAGCCCACACAAAAGTGAAAGCAGGAAATGTGCACCTACTCATGTTACTAACCAAACCTGGCTATGTGTGGGTTTTTGCATATCTGTTCAGTACAGTTTCTTTCCCTTTGTGTCCTGTGAATGTCCTTTTTATACACACATTCAGATTTCCCTTGACAACATGCTGCACTGCTGGTCATTCACATTTGTGAGGTACAGTGCAGAGCTCCACCCTCTGTGTCCTTGGTTTTATTGCTGCTGCTGCTGCTGCTGCTGCTGTCATACTCAAATACACCTGCAGTCCTCTCCCACAGGTAGAAACACAATGCAGCACCAGTTCATTCACACTCTTGGCCAAAATGTGCTGTTCGGGTGATTCCTGCTGAGGAAAAACACTTTGAGGCATTCCACTCTCTCAGAGGGGGAGTTATGAAGGGCTGAATAGCTTCAGTCCAGCAGTATGGGGGCTACACTACACCCCTGCCTGACCCGGAGTAAAAACAGGAAAAAAAAAAAGCTGACTCATGCAAAAATGTCTCAAGGGAACAAGGCTAAGATATGTGACAACAACACTCTTAGAGGACTGAATGAGAAAGGGTCAAATGAGGATTGCGTAGTGAAAGGGGAAAAGAAGAGATTTTTCTGTGGGAATTTGCACCATCATCATCTGCATTCTGCAGCAAATTACTTTAGTGTAAGTCACTGAAACTGTAATCATGGCATTAGCGGTGCTGTTTACAACACAACATAATCGGCTGATCTGATCACACATTAGCAGCCAGTGCTCATTTAGCCCAAAAATCTGCACCCATCAGTGCTAAGTCACCACAGTGTGCGCAGACAAAACCTGACAGCAGTCCCAAATACACTCAGTGTGCCATGAGAACTTAAGACTGTCCACAACAAAACATCAGACTGATGTTATATGATGCTGATCATGGTGTAAAGGCTGCACGCATGGAAAAATGTACAGATAATGTGTATTTGGGATTGATTGGAGAAGTTACTTATTGACTCCCACAGCTGATACTGTTCTGATAAGGCCTGTTAAATTAAGTGTGATGTCAAAACTATGAGATTTAGCAAAAAACGACCATCTTAGATCAGTGGGTGTGAAATTCTAATCTTCACAGAGCTAAATTTACTGGGGCATCTATCTGCCCCGTCCTAGTTGCGTGGTGCTGTTTACTCCCCCTTGTGCTGTAATGAGCAGGAACAATGATGACCAAACAGTGCACATGGATTGTGGCCAGTTGGAGGCCGCCCTGCTGGCTCACATTCAGACTATGTGCAACTTCTTCACTTTGATATCACTTAATTAGTGTCCTTCCCTCATTCTGATGCTGATGAGGATTCATGGTCATTGTTCGTAGGTTTTCCTGTACTTGCGCTGCAATGACGGAGCAGATCTTCAGTGTGTTGTCTTGCAGACTGGTCTTGTTTAGGTACAAAGATTCGCAAGGGGTCTAATTTCCAAGGGAATCTGTTTCCAGCTCTTTTGCACCACTCAGGTGTAAGATGCTTGAGATAATGAGTCTAATTGGTGCTATGTCAGTGTGCATCAATGTGTCAGCGTAAATATGTGAGTGCACTTACGGGAAGCCGCTCAAAGTGCTTCTGCCAAATGGGTATTTAATACTATTTAATACACTTCCAGGCCTAAGCTCTTAGATCATGAAACGAAGTTTGAGGATACAAAGTCTCAGAGGCGATTTTAATGCTGTGGAAAATCCATTTTCTTTTTTTTTGTTTTTTTTTTGTAGCTGAGAAAAGGCATGAAAACAAGCTTACATAACTCATACTATATATATCTATAGCTTCATGTATAATATATTCATCTATACTATAATAACTCCATGTGATATGATTAACAATTCATGAAAAAACAGCTGCAAGAGGAACACAGCACTCCAGCACGAGAAGCAATTAAAGCCCTCCATGATCCTGAAGAGAATGAACCGGTGCAGAGAACAGAGGGAAGGCGTCTTTACAGAAGGATTTACTCAACAGTTTCAGTCGTGCTTTAACTTCAACATGCAGTATTTTTAATAAATGCATGGATGAAGTGCATCACTAAAACCTTTTTATTGAACAAGCAGCTGACAAATTGAAACTTTAGGAGGCTAAGATGAGCACTGGTAATCTGCATTATCATGTAGACCTGACACAGTCCGTCAATCAGTGGACAAGTCATTTGACAGAATCAGCAACTTTGGATTATTGAACAATTGTTGGATCTTGTTATAAGCTCAAATATTAAAAAACTGCTGCTTCCACCTTCAGAGATGTCAAAATGTTACTGCTTTTGGTTCTGTTGGTTGGACAAAACCAAAGATTGGAAATGTCACCTTGATATTTTTCACACTTCCTAAAACTTTTATAGACAAAAGAATATTCAGTTTAGTTGGAAAATAACCTTCAGATAAATTACCCTTAAAATAAGTGTGAGTTGTATCAGTTTTATTGCATAATTCTAAACATAACGCTGTAATGCAGAACGCGTGTTGTTGTTCACATTCTGTAATTGACTCTGTTCTGTGTCCAGTTCTTAAACTGATGGTGACAGTTTACAAGTTGCAGCATGTTTTAATTGGAGTATCTGCATTGTGTACTAAACAGTCACTGTGAGGAACTGTATTATACGGGGGATTTGTTTTTGTCACGTCTGGCCTGTCAGCGTTCAAATCTTTGTGCCTCACAAACGTGAAGAGCAGCTTCCTCTCCCTGAACAGGAATTCAGGATATGACCAGAGTGTAATTCTTCAAGGTTCCTCATGAAGACTTTACTACAGAAGATTTTATGTAACTTTGCCTGCAGTGTTTGTCAATCTGCCAACTTCCACTAAAGGTAGCTTCAGTCTACAGCAAGCAGGGAGTTGTCTTTGGGGGTTTTTTTGCATTTCATTTGGAAAACTCCTCAGAGACAGTCGTTTGATATATGCTGACATGTGTGTGTGGCATGAGCAGAGGGATTAGTAACACACCCAAAGCAGAACAAAGTGCTGACACAGGTACACATTTTTTTTTTATTTGAGATGCTTTATTGACCTCGCGTCTGGCCAAAGGAACAAGGAGGAACATCCAGAGCAACAAGAGTTACATCCACATGTCAGATTGTCAGCAGCTTAAAATGCTCTGAAAGGGCTGTTTTAGAGGTGTTTCCATTTGCTGGATTATTTTTGTCTGAGGGATAAGAGAGATATTTTTATCAAATGCATGATGTTTCAAAGCCCAGCATTCGCAACAAGAGAATTAACTGGAACTCTCTTACTTCCTCTTTTGAACTTTCCTGACATCGTAGGAGGTTTCACAAAACAGAAAAAACACTGACATGACTTACTCTTCGGGTTTTCAGTCACAGGTTGTGGAAACATATGACCAAAAGACAGATAACATGAAAATGTTGAGCTCCTTGTTTAGAAAGGCATCCTCCCACGCAGCAAACGCTCGGTTCAATTTTAGCTCATTGGGCTCATGTGACTGCTTTCAAATCTGCTGATTCTTTACTGTGGGTGTCGAAAGAGAAACCACATACCTTAACATCCAGTTTCATCTCCAAACGAGTGCAGCAGCGATGATCTAATCATTCCTCTGATATGACATGTTAGACAGCCTAACACTGTAGGCCTCCAGATGCGTTTAATAACAGCAAATAAAAAAGATCTACGCTCTATTTGTTTTCAACTTTCAAACAAATCTCATAGCTTCAGGGCAGTTTCTGTACCTGCAGCCGGGCTTTACAGATACCAGATGACCTCGGCAAAATAAACTGTTGGCTGAGTCAGGCTGAAGCTATAGTAAACCAAGCAATATGCACGGATGGGTGAAAAAAGACGAGTGCCAGCAGAACACTGTGGATTTGCTGTGATCATATTCAATGAAGAGGAGTTTTTTTCCCTGGCCCTGTGTCCACCTCTCTGTAAATGTCCTGGCCTTGGCAGAAAGTTTAGACGACGATCAGGCGATTTTAAATTCTTGCCTGTCATTAGTCCTAATGCAGAGAGCACAGTGCAGGACACTGTGGAGCCTGTCCGCTGCTTTCAACTGATTAGAAAGTGAAAGGGCTTTTTATAATCCAGATTTGGGCAGCCGTTGCATTTTGATCCTTATTTTTGTAACTCTCTGGTATCAAAGCTTCTGGCCAGCTAGCATCCATTTTCTGTAATGATTGTAATCAGCTGAGTTATGTGGAAAGTGAGAGGTCAGAAGTCTGATTTTAAAGAGATTTTTACTTTAGATTTCTCTCGTCTCTGCTGTTTGACTGTTGAGATTGTCCTCTTCCCTTTTCACTGCCAGCCCCTGTCTCGTCTATTTTTTATTTTCATCTTTTATTCTGTGTCTTTTACTTTTCCTGGGATGATCTCAGCAGTCACTGATAAATTGCTAATCCCTTCTCCGCAGAAGTTGCTGAGGGAATCTTCATGACAATGCTTGAATTACTGGAATTGTGCAATGGGTGATATGCTGTATTATGCAGCTAATGTGGCAGTTATGTATAATTGAAACTGAAAATGTTACATAATAAGACAGCATGAGGTCCAGGCAGCAGTCTTTCCAAGTCAATCTTATGTGGCAGCTTAAAGGACCATGGCAGTGGCTGTTTACATGTTGTTGCGTATACACTGCAAACTACCTATATACAACCAACCGTTCGTCTACGGATGTAGTTTTTCTTCTTTTCTGGGCAGCCACTAGTTTTCATTCACTTCACTACATTATGAAAATCAATTGCGAGATATTTGAAACTTTCTTAAGTTTGAATCTAGCAGCATGAACCATCGTCGAGGTATAATCCAGGTCTGATCTCTGCCAGATTGTCTCAGATTGTGGTGACTTTCAGCTAAATTCATACAATTTGACACAATAATCAATTTTTCTTGAAGAGCTGCAACAGTTTTACTGTTTTCAGTTTGTGCGTACTGCTTCCTCCTTCTTCCTCTGTGGTTTGTAGATGCTGTGGTGGCATTTTGCTGCCTCCTACTGGTTGTATTTCTGCATTATCTTTATTTAAATATTCGCTGATTATAAGAGGGATTTTCAAGATTTTTTTTTGCACAGGATGCCATTCGCCTTTAAAAATTGTTATATGTTGGAAACAAACAAACAGATTAACCACACAGATGGTAATGTAACCTTGGTGGAGGTAATTATCTCCCAGTTTATTTCAGCTTTGTGGAGATTTTTAGCCTCTTTCATCTCTTTGTTTGTCGCTTTATCTCTACAGGATATGTAATTTGTTAAGATTAGTGTTTACAACTTATTCCACTGCCCATATAAGATCATGAATATCAGTCCATGGAGGCTGATGATCTGCAGTGATATAATCCATCACTTTAATCACGGGATTACATCACAACTCAAATGGCTTTCAAGAATCTGCTAACTGATTTTCTGAGTGCTGAGGAAATTTGACACCATTGGCTGCAAGAAAACTAAACTGTACACCAAAGTGTTTAGCAGTATAAAGTAACATGATCGTACAGCCCAGCCGAATGTGCAGTGAGACTTTTTTTTAAACTTTTGAAACATAGCTGCAGATTTCAAGGTGTAACTGGAAGTTTTTATTACAACTTATTTTGCTAAACACAGTTTTGTGCAGCGTCCACATGCTTAATGTTGCTGTTCAGCGTTGGTAGTCGAACGGCTGCCACACCAGGATAGATGATGCTGCTAGAGTATGAAGCAGTGCATTACTCTAAAGCCATTATCCTCCACAGGCATCATAATAAAAACACTTAATCCCTCCTGCAAGTTCCCCCATGACTGCATCCTGCCCCACTTTTTACCTCACTGTTCGACCCTCTCTCTCTCTCCATTTTTCTAGCGGCTATTGTGTTTTCATGTGGTTAGAGGAGTGAGAGCAAACACTATAAATCATCTGACTCCAGGCTCACCTTTCTCCTTTGTGTCTCTCTCCATCAGGGTGATCAATGCAGGGAAGAGCATGCTGAATGAGGACCAGGCCTCTTGTGAGAAAGTGTTTGTGAAGAAGCCGAGTGGCAAACACCGTAACTCCACTCTGCTGGAGGACAATGGGGTGAGTGAAGGGAAAAACATCTGATCAACAAAATCAGTGAATCAAGGATGAAATGTTTGCCCAAAAGCTGGCAGCTGCAGTACATAATCAGCAATAATGTCTTTGAATCTGACGTCAGTACACTTACCGTCCTGAACGTGTCTGAGGGGAAAGTCACTGGAGGGTATTTGGATTCATGTTGTGTAGCCTGAAGCACAATGCAGAGCGTTCCCACTGCCTCACAGTATCTGTGCATGCAGTGTAGTTACATGACACCCGGTTGTGGTGTCTGCACATCTTATTTGGTATTGATGGACTCACCTTCATGCTTGTAATTCCCCCTCCAGACCTTGCTGGACTTCTCCACTTTCACTGTGTATCATTCAGATGTCTGAGATGTCTTCATTGCTGTTTCTCATCTTGTCATCACAAAGAAACAAGACATTTAACATCAAAGTCTGGAAGAAAACAGGACTTTATTGCTTTAAAATGGGTTGAGGATGATGTTTTCTCCTCCCTCTAACAACAACAACAACTTCCTATGGTGAAATATGTTTATTTTAATAAAGGACCATATGACAACTTGATTCTGATTATCACTCAGCTTTTCACTCAGCCTCAGGTGTACACCTTCTGCTGTATTTTTTTTTACCCTCTGATGCATTTTACACCTTGAAAAGAGCTGAAATAGGAGAACAACTTTGCTCTGTCAACATAAAAGGAGTTGCTTCACGTATTTGTTTCCACTTCCTCCACAGGGCTGAAAAGTCAGTTGATGCAAGATTAATTTCTTTAAACTGAATCTACACCATAGACTTCAACCTGTTGGTGATTATAGAGAATTGTCACCCAACTTTGCAGATCCCCTCACCTGTACTCTCCCCTCTTTGCGGTCATTGTGTTGAACTGGTTTAGTCCACTCTCACAGAAATATGTAAGAACTTAAAAGAGCTGAGACAGAGGAACAAGCTTTTCCTGTAAAGGTGTTGTTTATACAGATTGTTTCCACTTCCTCTGAATGGTGAAACAAATCAAGACTCCTCAGTGATTGTAGATCTGTAAAGTGTGATTGTTTGAGGGACGCACCTCCTGTAACACCTACACACACACACATACATGCATATCCTCCATTTGGTGTGACTGAATGACATCATCCCTCGTTGCACCCCTCCCCCGCTCGAGTTGGGCATCAGAGGGGTAAGCAGATGTCTTGTGCCTGTTTATCTGTTAGTTAGTCAGACGAGCCAACTCAGCCTATAAACACGCCTCCAAACACAAAAGGTGGCGACACCCCTCCATCGTTCATTGGATCATAATACATCGAAAACGCCTTCATGGGATGAGGAGATTTTTTTCTTGCGGTCTTTCCGTCACTTGGAGAGAAACCACTCAGACACACATCACCTGATTTAAACTGTAGGTTCATATTTCTTCACTTGAATATTTTTGTGTCCTGTCCTCCCACCACTACGCTGCAGTGTGTTTGGACTTCAGCAATGTCACATAAATCATGCTCACATCAAGAGCTTCCCATAATATTGTAATCAAGATTGACTGTGGATATTGTTTAGTAAGATCTAAAATGGGAAAAACATATTGCCTCAAACTAAACATGTCAGCGGCTTCAGTCCCCGAGCCTGTAAACCCTCTTAAATCTGTGCCTTCTGTTCAGAGCTGTAATCTCATTGGAGGTTTTTTTTTTTTTTGAAGCCTAAGAAACACAGGAATTATGTTTCTATTGTTTTTTAGATTACTGCTACTGCTTAATAATATTTTTATGTCTTTTTTTTGTTGTTTTTGTATAGGATGGTACAGGAATCCCTCTCCATTTCTGGGGTGTGTTTGATGGACATGCAGGTTCTGGCGCCGCCATCATGGCCTCCAAGCTTCTTCACCGTCTCATCAGAGACCGACTGGGAGAAATTTGTCACCTCCTGGAGAATCCCAGCAGCGCGCCTCCCATCTGCCTGGCCAAGAACGGCAGCCCGTACCAGGCGGACACCAAGAAAGGAGCCGCG